>LR140944.1:0-14269 GCA_900659605.1 Tisbe holothuriae | reverse complement strand
ACCCTGTGACTGAAAGCCTTGTCCAAATTCCGCTCAATCTGGAGCTTCAATTCGAGCTTCTCCTTGAGTAGCGCCTTTGGCTGGAGGCGCACGATGAACGAGCCCACGCGGATATCCTCTGCTGACAAGTCCTCCTCATCCGTGAACGCGCTCAGCCGCTCCGCACACCGCAGGTCAGCCGCCTTCAGGCTCACGTTCATCACGTCAAGCAGGCACTTTTGCCGCTCACTCGGTAACGGGCCGAAGCTGTCTTCCTCCCTCTCAGACCCGCTGTCAAGCGTCTCTCTGCTCAGGTTTCGCCTCACAGCCCGGTTACGGCTCCGACCAGACTTCACCGACCGGCCTGATGACCGAGACCTCACACTGGAACCCGTCCTCGACCTGCGGCCGAGCACGTCTCCAGGAGTGGCGCTGGACAGGGACTCGGCGCTAATGGTGCCCTCGTCTCCAGAGAACTTGAACGTGTTACCGACGTCCAGGTATCCCAGGTCCACAGCGAGCATCTCTGGCGAGTGCGAGCTCATTGGAAGGAGGAGTAATGGAGATCCTGCTTCAATGTCAAGCTTGATTCGAGTTCCACGAGCGGCAATCTCCTTGACTTTCCCGCCAGCCGCGGCTTCTCTAATCCGGCTCATGACACTCTGAAGCTGCTCAAACTGGAAGAAGAAGCTCATGAGCTCGGAGTAGAAGCGGTGCGTGTGCACGTAGATGATGCCGGACATTCTCAGCTTCAGCATCACGTCGTAGGGCCGAGTCAGCTTCTCATCCGGCTTGCCGTGTCTGAACAGGTGGAAGGTGAGCGCGTTCTCCCCGCCGCGTGACATGAACCGGTCCTTGTACATGGCGCCCTGCTGAGTCAGGTCCTTCAAGGAGAAGCTGCCCAGGCGGCCGTGGATGGCAAAGTTCTCGTCCCGGAGTGACAGCCGCGAGCTGTAATTCTGAACTGAGGCTGAGGCCACTTCATAGTCTGGTTTATTGAACACGACTGACAAGGCCTTGACTTTGAGCTCGATTTCAGTGTTGAACGCCTCCTCTTTCTGACTAGCAGTGACGGACCCGCGGCTGTGCTGTCGTCTGGTAATGGGCGCAGGCTTTGGCGCCTGCGTGGGCGCAGAACCAATCCCGAGGAAGTCCAGCACAACAACCCACGTTTGCATGTTGAAGTTAATGTCCAATGTGTTGAAGTCGACGTCCACGTAGCGGTTGGTGCAGTTGTGCTTTTCGAGGAAGTCCGGCATGCGGCTGTCAAGATTCTCAACCTTGATATGGACCAGGTTTTCCTCCGTTTGCAAATCCCGTCTGACGGCACTCTGTCCGAACAAGGGGGAAACACGGGAGGAGACCGCGCTCGGAGGAGGTGTAGCAGGGGCGTGCACCTTGCCCATGGGCATCTGGAGCTCTTCCTCCGCCACTGTCGGCTGCTTCTTACCGTAGGATACAGTCTGAGTCTTGGCAGCGCCTTGTCCAAACACTGCACCGGGGTTGAGCCTGCCTGGCAATGATCCAGTCATATCTTTCATATTCTCATGGAACCAGAACTCTGGACAGGACGTGGACACTCCAGGGCAACCTGGTGCTTCGGACCGGCCAGACGTGGCCTGCTCTGGTGATACTGATGTCATCAGCAGCCGGTGCTTTGAGTCTTTTTCCAGTTGCAAGTCTTCCATGATGAGCTTCTTCAGAGCAATCTCTAACGAGTGTTTGTACCGCTCTCTCTTGTCAAATGAGACGACAAACTCCTGGCACTCGAGTCGGACGAGGTTGTCTGCTTTCTTTGGGATCATCCCAGCGCCACTCTGGCTCATCAAATCACCCTTGAGCTCAACAATGAGCTCCGGGATTTCAAATGAGCCCTCCATCGGATTAACCAAGCCATCATCTTCTTCTTGCTGTTCTTCCTCGGCTTTGTCGGTGGAAGATTGTGATCGGACAAAGCTCGTCTTCCGAGCAGTCTCCCGCTTGTCTCCACTCTCCTCACTCAGAGCCTTGATGGCGTCACAGAGCAGCTCGTATTGCGATCGGAAGAGGGAGACCTTCAACGGATTCATGACCATTCCTTGCAGATGCATTGTGATGTCAGATTTTAACGCCGAGTTCTCTCCCAGCCCCTCGTTCATATCCGCAAACATGAAGGAGCTGTAGCTCTCAGACTCCCTGACCAGGCTCCCAGCCGGGCGCTTGATCCTATCCAGTCTGAGGTCGATTGCGGTATCGTGCAGAATCGGCGTCGCCACATCAGTCCGGCTTGAGTACAACTCCTGCGAGGTGAGGTGCTTGAACTGAGACAGCAAGTTCAGAGAGTCTTGATGCTGTGAGAACTTTTCCCTCAAATCGATGCTGTGCACGTTCATCTCTGTAATCTGCACCTTGACCCTGTCCACTCTGTCGGCGTTGGCCAGCAGAGGCTCGGAGAGCGCCTGGTGCGCGTCCAGAATCTCATTCCGAACCGTGATCTGACCCAGATGCGCCACTAGTACCTCAAAGCTGCGCTCGTGGCGAGGCACGACCAAAACAGGGGTCTCCATGACCAGGTCCACGTGCAGGTCGAACTTCGGGCCGAGGCGCTTGGGGTCCGGCCTGGGGGTGGGCGCTGGAGCGATGCCTGATGCAACGAGACCTTGCTGCCTCCGCTCAAGACTTCCGAAGAGGTCGCTGCTTCCGAGTGATGAAGGCTCCCGTCGGAGGCTTCCCTGAAGATTCCCCCTCCTCATCTTTGGCGGAGTCGTTCCAAATGTCTCATCCATATTGGTCTGATGGCTGATGGCCTCAGCCCGCCTGTGCACGATACCAAGCGCAATCTCAGTCGCGGCAGACTTGATGGACGCGGCCAGATTCGCCATGTACTGCTTGAAGTCGGCCGCACACGAGTTGATCTCCTCCAGGAACGAGGTCGAGTGCACGTAGCACACGGACGCCATCCTCAGCTCAAGCTCAATCTGCTGCTCAGCATCGTTCCCGCCCAGCCTGAACATGGGCACGGACTCCTTGAGCGGCGTGCCGACATTGGACAGCGGCCCGGACGGCGTCCAATCACCGTCGCCTCTCGTGTGATGCTGGACCAATGAGAACGTCAGCGCGTGCTTGTCGTCCAATGAGGTGTCGGCCTGGCTCGGGTACAGGTCGTGCTGGAAGCAGCCGCTGCCGGACATCATCTTGGACTCCTCGATCATGGGGTCCTTGCCCACGGAGATGATCTTCTGGTGCAGGGTGGAGCCGGAGAGGAGGTTGTTGACCTGGAGGCCGCCGAGGGAGCCCTGGGCGGACACGGCGGTGGCGACGGTGGCGTGGACTTTGGCTTCGGTGAGTAGGGCGGTGCCGATCATCTTTCCGGTGACGGCGCGGAGGAGGAGAACGTTGAGGCGTTGGAACTCGGCGGTGACTTCGAGCCGGTTCTTGTATTTGGCAGGGCGTTTGCTAAAAGAAAGCCAATTTTATAGATACGATGAAATACTTAGATTTAAGAAAGGCAGATGAATAGTAAATTGGACTTTTATGAAGCATAACAAAGTATTTAACTTTTATGAAGACTACAACAAAATATTTAACTTTTATGAAGCATAACAAAATTTATTTCAAATTAGAGAAAAAGATGGTAACATTGCTTTTGAACAGAATACTTTTGCATGCAACTATTCTCTTAAAATTTAATATCTTTATAAAGTTAATGACTTACTCTTGCCCATCGATGACATCCACTGTAGCAAGACTCTGCGTAATCGACTCCAAACTACTCAGACTCCCTCCATACGTCGCCAGGTTTTCCACCGTCTGACACCCCTGCTCCCGCACCGGAACCCGCCTCCGCTTCCTCAGCGGCTCAGCAGCCGCCGGCGCCACGCGCTTGAAGAACGCCAGCAGCTCCATAATCGTCTCCTGATTGGCGATCACGTCCAGCGAGTTGAACTGGATCGACACAATCTGCAGCCGCTCCTTCTCCGCTGATTGGCTGCTGTCCTCGTCCGACTGCCGCTGCCTGGCCATGGACGGGCAGTTCGGGCTGACGATGAGCACGTCGATGGAGATGAGCGCGTCCGGATCGTGGATCTCCATGCCGACGATGGAGCCGCCTGTGGTGTTGGCCGGCTGAGTGCGAGTGCGTTGACTCCGGTCGCGAGGCGAGTACAGACTCCCCGGTGACGTGATGGAACGAGGGCTCGTGGCGCCAGTGGTGGACATTGGCGGGGACAGCTGCCGACTACTTGCGGACGTCTGCAATGAGCTGAGAGCCTTCTTGATATCGTAAGGGTTCGTCTCGTATTTCCGAGCACTGCCCGGATCTGGCGACCCTGGTGACATGGGTGAGACCGGCTCACTCCCGAGCAGACTGCCGCTGACGCTGTCCATGGTCACGTGCCGGTGCGACGCAACCAGGAGGTCAAAGTTGGGGCCGAACGTCTGCAGCGCGTCCACAAGGAGCAGGCTGTGCACGCTCATGACGAGGTTCGTGTCGTACGGTTTCCGTGTGAGTGACGCGCGTACGCCAGTCACTTGCAGCTCAGCGATGCTCTTCTCCTGCGACTGCAGCTCGACGGACATTTCAGAGACGGTGAACTGGAGCACGAGCAGTTTCGAGGACTCATCCACGTCGTTTTCCGGGCTCCACTCTGAGAACAGGGCGAGCTGATCCTGCTCAACCGAGGGCATCTCACCCGGCTGCAGTTGCTCAGTCTGTGTCGATGACGTCATCTTTGAAGCGTAGTGGTCTTCAGCGTCTCCGAGCAGCAGACGCCCCATCCGCTCCAGCGCAAACACCTTGTCCTCGTTGAAGTGCACGACGAGCTTTGGCAGCGTGCCCGACACGACAATGTTGGGGAAGCTGGGATCGGCCGTCTGCACAATCCGCCGCTCGCACTGCAACGCGATGCTGAACTTGTCCAACACGTGCATTGACGAGACTCCCTTCAGATGTGCGCGCTTCCAGTCATCCTTGACCTTGCCCAGGATGACCTGCATGCCGTTCATGCTGATCTTGTACCGGTCGTACATCTTCTTCAACAGCTGCTGCTCCGTCACCTCATCCTGGTTGGACTCTTTGACACGCGGGTCAGCCGCGAACGTCTTGGCATCCTCTGGAGACTGCACGTGGACCTTTGGCGGCGTTGCGATGCCGGGGCTGCTCGCCGGTGTGATGAACTCATCATCATCTTCATCGTCGTCCTCAGCCTCAGCTTCAGCCGTTGTGAAGCTCTCCTCAATCTTGGCGATCTCGTCTCCGTTCGTCAGTTGGAACTTTCCAAAGTCGACGACCATAATGAGCGCGTTCTTGTCGAAAAAGTGCTCAGGGATGATGATTTGTGGCGCTGAGAGGTCGAACACAATGTCCCACTTTTTCCGCTCAAAACTGTGGCCTTCCAATATGGAGTTGAGGTTTCGCAGGAACTCTTCCTTGGTGCGTTGTTTTGCCTCTTCTAACCGCTCAAACGCCGCCGATCGGATGCGCTCGGACAAGTGCGCCGTCTTGTTCAGCTCCTCTGGGATTTGAAAGAACTCTGTGATGCAATGGAAGACAGTCGGGTTGTAGACGACGTTGAGCGGCTGAGATCTGAGGTGGAGCTTGAAGTCAGTCTTTGGCGACGAGAACGGTCTCGTCTCGTAGAGCAGGAAGAACAGCGGAGGCGCGTCCTCGGCCGGGGCCACGTTGGACGACATGGGGAGAAAGCTCTGAAAGGACTTGGCAATGCCAGCGGCGAAGCTTCTTGTCGAGGGGTGCGTGGTGGCGAATAATGGCGCACCCTGCACGCACTGGGGAGAGATGAGCAGCGGGAACATTGAGTTTGGCGTGATCATGTCTCTCAACGACAGCCCTCCGAGGGTGAGTCCGAATTTGTAACTCCTTGTCCTCGGCCTCGTCTCAGCCTCCACCTTCATATCGCTGAACCCGAGTTCAAACAGGAGACTTCCTCTCTGCTCCGTGCCGGCAGTCGGGTACGACTTGTTCTTTGAGTACAACTTCAGGCTGCCTTCTTTGAGCGTGAAGCTCAGCTGAGCAAAAACGAGGTCTTTGTAAGGCACGATATTCGCCTCATCTAGCAGCTCTTCCAACTCCTCCTCTAAGGCACTGTAATTCGCTTGATGCTCTTCGTCGTCTTCCATCGCTTCTTCAGCGGCCTCAGCATCGTCGTCGCCAGTCGGACTCGTGGCTGTGGAGTCAGCCGCGCTGGAGGATGCGTACCAGCCGGGGAAGTACGACTGCAGCATGGATGGCTTTGGCTTTTCCTCCTCCTCAGGAGAGCTATCATTGACAAAGAAATCGTCCTCTTCCTTCTCCACAGCACCACCAGCTCTAGAACTCCGCCTGTCCGGCTCCAGCTCCCCCCGCTCCTTCCTCAAGTAGTACACAGCCAGCTCCCTCAACGCCCGGAGCTCTTCATACGACCTCTTGGCGTCCAACTCCATCTTGATCTCCTTCAAGTCCAGGTCCAACGTGACCGGGTTGTCCAGATAAGCTTTGAACGCCTTGACGTAGACGACATTCTCCCGCGCTTTCTGCAGCACCGTGCTCCAACGACGGCTCTCATTCCGATCGCTGATCTGCTCCATGTGGCACGTGATGGCGTAATGCCACCAGGCGGTCAGGGACTCGGCATCGCCAGGGACGAGCGGCTCCACCGGACGCCACTTCCAGTACTCCTTGTTCTGGTGGAGCGTGTGCAAGGCGCGCGCGCCCGCCATGACGCACTGGTACTGCTGGTCAGAGATCTCCAATGGGATGCTGTCCAGGTTGAGGTCGACGGTGACGCGCGGCGTCTTCCTTGAGGCGAGCGGGCGCTCGGAGCAGTTCCGCTTGACCGTGGCCACGGCGCAGACCGGGTTCAGAATGAAGTCATTGCTCTCGTCAGAGAACGGGTCCGTCTTCATGCACTCCTTTAACTCATCCAGGGGAAGGTCTCCGAACAGCTCTCCCTGGACGTTGAGATACGCGGCCATCTTGTTAAACTCGACCAGTTTGAAGGAGATCGGCTGCGAGCCCTGATCTCTGTGCACGAACCGGGGCACCTTGTTCTCGTCGCACGTCTGCGCGGACAGGGACTCGAGCACGAACCCGCACGAGTACGGCCTTGCCGGGTACGAGACGTCGTCCTCATACCGGATGTGCACGTTCTTCACCTGGATCTGGAGGTTCTCCGTCACGGTGCCGATGAGGGACGTGCCGTAGCTCATCCAGCTGGCGTAGCTGGGGTAGTAGCTGCTCGTGCCCTTGGCGGACTTGTCATGCTCAGCTCGCCACTGGGCCTCAATCCCATCCAGAGCTGCCAGCTTGACTTCCTGTAGATGCCGTTCAAACGCCTCCTGGTCAAAGTCCTTGAACTTTGTGGGTCCGACTACGAGGTAGATGTCCTCGAGTACCAGCAGCCACGGCTCTGAGCGCAGCCGGGCGACCGGGATCTTGAGCTTGATCCTGCCCACGACGCCAGAGCGGACGTCGAGGGCGCCGTTGAGGTATCGGAGGGCATCGCGGCGGAGAGGGACAGACTCGAGCTCAACCTCGCCTGGAAATACGGTTAATAGCGTGGTCGTTAAGTGACGTTATCAATGACTTACCCTGTAATAGAGCGATAGAGAGCTGGTCCGTGTTGAGATCTTCGAGATAGTTCCCGAGGTAGTTGTTAAGGAACCACGTCGCAAGGCCCTCCAACATGGTGAGGCTTTATTAGCACTGAATATGTCCTGGATAGCTGCTTAAATTAAGTCATTTTGCTTCACATCAATGTCACAAGATTCACTTCATAAATCGTCCTTCATTTTGCCTTCTTTTATCTTTCCTCGGGTTCTTCTTGATCACTTTCTTTCAATGGCCATGACAAATAGGACTGACAAGGTCAAAACAAACAGGGGCGAGATTCACTTGTTTAGGCGACTTTAAGGTCGTTTATCGGCAAGATAGGCTTACTAATGCGATAATTAAAGACTAATTAACACTTCTTAACTTGATCGGATGAGTTCCATTTCCCCTTTTGCGATTTTCGTACTTTTTCTTTTTTCGCTTCCATTGTTTACAACTTGACTCAGGCAGTTGAGCGAAGAGCGACTCGGCTGAGCGGGCTGAGAACGAGAGCTGAGAAATAATGGTCAAATACATTTGACGACGGAAAAATATTGATTGGACCAGGAAACCTTAAATTTTCATATCTTATGCTCTTAACTATCTAAAAGATTTTCAAATAATTGCCATATTTTCGAACATTAAGCATGTTCAATATTCAATATAAAACGAGAATTTGTATTGTATGAGCCATATCAGGGGATCCATATGTACATTGATTGCTTCTGTGCAAGACGAGCATAAACTCACAATAACCGCGCCCACATATTCCATTTCATCATTGAATACAAAATACATTCTTGTGACACTATCATATGTTGACCATTTTCATCTACTTTTAACATCTCTATACATTGGCAAAAAAGCTCTTTTCTTTATCAGCATGACACATGACATCGGCAGAAGTAAAAGGCAGCAGAAGCGACGACGGTGGCTTTTCTTTTTTTCCCCTGCCAAAGCTCTTCCAAGTCGGCGCTGCAGCTGAGTATTGATTATTCGTTTCTGGACTACACAACCAGAGAGGCGGAAAGTTGGAAGTTATAAAGATACATCCGCCGAATGAACTTGTGTGTCCCAAGAGACTTGAACAGTAGAACAACTTTCATTAAATTAAGGCTAATTGTTGACAATCAAGAGGGATTTCATAGTCCAACACCATGGCCAAGAGTCAAATGAAGAAGGACATTCAGGTATATCTGCATGACTACATATTCGCACACGAAGCCATATGAATTGCAACACATTACAGGACATGATCAATGACGATGCTTGCGAGGAGTTGGAGCCCAACTCATCCGCGGTGCACAGCGGCAACCCAATGAGCAGGCAGCAGCAGCAACAGCTGGGAAGGACCACGCCCCCAAACTCACTTGCTATAATGCCCGGTACGAATAAAACAATTTAAGCCGTCTGTAACATACTCAGGCACAATGTAGTAACTCGTAAATCGTAAATCAATACTCTAGACCACATATTCGGATGCGGGCCCAACACTCCGGGTGCTGCCAACACATCGACATCAAAAAGCCGAGCTGAGCCTCCGCCATCATCAAGTGCAGCCTCAACTCAGCCACCACCAGCAGCCTCGTCGTCCTCAGCCATGCGTCAGTCCACCTCAGTCACCTTCCGTGACCCAATGCACGACAACGGCGAGCTGGAGTCCCCGTCCAAGGTGCTTGGCGGGAGCACGAGTTGGACGGGCGGATTGTCTCACGGGTGCGCGGCCGTTTTCAGGAACGACGGCACAGGTTAGTCATAAATGTGATAGCATCATCTGTACTGTCTAAGTCGAGGGCTTTCTATGTTGTACGAGTAATAATGTCTTCGTCATCATGAAAAACACTTGTGCAGGCAGAATATGAAGCCTCAGTATTGCTATACTAAGCGATCTGGGAGCGTATATTTCACATCTTAAAGAGTCAGGAGTGCACATCAATCCGTGTGAATTATTAATGTGAGGTTATTGCAAATATGGCGTCGAATTACGACGACGTTTACCACTCCCATAAGGGGGAAGATGACAAGGTTGAACGCGGTGCTGGGGATGGCAGCGATCACGGGGTCAGCGCTGATGATGAGGATGAGGGGGATGATGTCGATCTGGGGACTACAATAGTTGAGCCTACCTTAGCTGGGTCCAGATCTAGCTCACCGCAGTACTATGATGAAGATGATGATAGTAGACCGGAGCCGTTTAAAGATTCCTCTTTAAGATTGGAGGACATTCCACTACGTATTGATTGCTTTATATTGTAATATATTAACTATATTTAACCATTTTAATTGCAGCCACGACGTCCGTGCCCCTGTCCAGCCCCGGCAACATCGGTCCCAACGGCACCCCTCGCTCCGGCGGCAACAAGCTCGAGTTCTTCAAGAATTGGACCATCTCGACGTACAAGTGCTCCCGCCAGACCATCTTTGAGAAGCTGGGCAAGACGTCGCGGACGGTGGACACGGAGTTGGAGACGCAGATTGAGGAGCTGAGGGACACGCAGAGGAAGTACTCGAATATCCTGAAGCTGGCGAGGGCTTTGACGAGTCATTTCTACCATGTTGTTCATACACAGGTAATGTACAATAAACAAACCTAATTTAACTAAACCTAATGGATATCTCTCTTTCAGAGTGCTCTTGGCGAGGCTTTCGGTGACCTCTCCAACCGCTCCCCCGAACTCCAGGAGGAATTCCTCTACAACGCCGACACCCAACGCAACCTCGTCAAGAACGGCGAGCAGCTCATCGGCGCCCTCAACTTCTTCGTCTCCTCCGTCAACACGCTCTGCAACAAGACCATGGAGGACACCATCGCCACCGTGAAGCAGTACGAGGCCTCGAGGGTTGAGTACGATGCCTACAGGTCGGATCTAGACTTCTACGCGGCCGCGCCAAAGACAGAGGTGAACCAGCAGAAGCAACGCGACACCCAGGACCGGTTCTCGAAGCAAAAGTCTGATTTCGAGAAGCTGAGGTCTGACGTGCAGATTAAGCTGAAGTTTCTCGATGAGAACCGGGTGAAGGTGATGCATAAGCAGCTGTTGCTGTTCCACAACGCGATCAGCGCGTACTTCAGTGGGAATGCCAAGGCGTTGGAGGCGACCATGGCGCAGTTCTCGATCCAGGTCAAGAGTCCGAACTCGGCGCAGCCTTCGTGGGTGGAGCAGTGAGGTCCCGTGTTTTATGAGAGCAATCTGTGATGTCAAAAACGAGTTTAAAGAGGAATGTTTGAGACGTGGTTGAGTTATTTGATGCAAAAGGGATGCACAAAGTCATTCATATTTAGCACAGGTGGACTTGCTGGAGAAGAAGATTAAAACTTTTTTATATAAGAGTCACGGAACAACGATGAATAGTTAAGTTATAGATGATTAAGAACCCCCAGCTTTTGACTGTTTTGCATTTTAATTAGACCCTGATATAAAAAGATATTATGAGTGAGTACTTCAGAGCAAAATTGAAAAGAGACATTAAAGATGCAGAAAATTTGATAATCATTTTCCAAGATGCTTTATTAATCCATTTGACAAAATCGACTTGATTTTCACCCTCTCAGTAAAGATATTTGAAAATATACACTTTCAAGATGAACAAAACCTTCAATATCCACAATGCTTTCGGAGAGTTCTGTTTATGGTAGAGATGAGAGGATACTTTCCCTGACCGCATATACCCTGAAATAAAGTATAATTAACCTTTATCAGGTTTAGTTATGCAGTCAACTCACGTTAAAGTCATCCTGTGTCATCTCCCACACCATTGCCCCACCCAGCCGCCTCTTCACCACAAACTCAGTCTTCTCCCGGACGGATCTGACTGAGTCATAGCCAACCCACATCCCATCCCCGTACGCGAACGGGGCCTCACCGTACTCATCCCGCCGCTGCCAGCCTTGGCTCAGCTTGCTGCAGATCTCAGTGTAGTGCATGTGGCCTGGGGTGGCGTCTTGTTTAGCAACAGCTGGGATGGGTGGGGTCATGGTATTAGAGTGAGGGTCAATGTGCCAGAATGCGCCGTACATGGGCAAGCCGAGGATGATCTTGGCTGATGGGACGCCGGAGGAGATTAGGTACTCAACCCTGAAATGCGAAAGCTATATAAAGTGTCTACAGTAACCTAGTTTTCCATTGATCTCTGCATATAGAGGCTGTAATGGCTTAAAACATTACTTACGTTGTTTCCACATCCAGTCCTGAGCTCCCCTTCATCGGAGCATGATGCATCGCAACCTCATTCTGCCACGGCCCTTGGTAGTCATACGCCATCAGGTGGAACGCGTCCACAGACTCGGACAGACTCCGCAAATCGAACCCATCCCGAATCTTCTGCACGTTGCCAAGCAGAGCAACCGTCAACTCCAGTCCATGCGGCTCAAACGCCTCCCTCAGCTCCTGCATCCAGAATGCAAAGTAGGGCTTGTCATGGATGTCCGGCGCTTCATAGTCCATATCCAGCCCGTCAAACCCGTGCTGCTTCAGGAACACGACTGCTGACTCGACAAACTTCTGCCTCCGGAGCGGGCTCGCCATGAGATGCTTGTAATCCTCCTTCCTGTCCGTGGAGTCACTCCAACCACCCAGAGCGGCGTACAGCCTCAGCTCTGGGTTGGCCTTCCTGTGTCCAGTGAAGAGTCTGTAGTCATCAATGGAGCTGTTGTCGCTCTTGCTGTCGTCGATGTTGAATGAGCTGATGGCGGTCCCGTCCGGGCTGAGGACGACGAAGGAGTAGATGAGGTGGGTGCAGAGGTGCGGGTCGATCATGGAGGTGTTGTATTGGGAGTGGCCCTTGCGGTAGTGTGCCCAGTTGGGGTAGTAGCAGACAACCTTCTTTGGGCAGGAGGAGGAGAGTTCTTCGTTTGCGTCATCAAGGTGGTTTGATGGAGCTGTATGTTGGGCTCCTATATGACCACAAATATGGGATTAATATACTTTATATGTTATCTTAACTAAAACTTACGTTTGGAGAAACATGCATTGCAGGTTGAGAATGTCAAGAAGAGGGACAAAAACAGTAGTTTATTAAGAAACATTTTGATGTTACTTGTGTTTGTTTGGGAAAGAAATGAGCACAATATTAAGAACAACAACGGAAATTAATCTGACCGAAAACCGTTCAAACTTCAGCAGTAAACAGTGTCATATAACAAAGGACATCAGTGCAATGGCCAATAACTTTGCCTATTTATGTATAGTTAACGATTTGGCAACAACAGTATATTTAAATCACATCTGTTCGTCGCCAAAGAACTTTTGAAGAACCTCAGCCAAGATTCTCAAGACGCTAGCCTTTTCAGGGGAAGATTTTATAACCTCTTCAACGAAGGACTCCAAAGCTGCTTCTACTTCCTCAGGGGATAAATGGCTGTCTAGAAATCGGTCCATGGCTATCAACAGGGCATCATAACGATCTTTAGCATCATTTACAATAGCTTCAGTTTTAGGCTCCATGTTTGACTGCTCAATATCATCTTCTACTTCTTGTTCCGCATGAGGAGTCGTAACCTCAGAGCCTTCATTTTCTCCATCATTTGGTTGATCTTCAGCTTGGATACTCGTGTCAGTGGTTGTCTGTTCAACATCAACTGATTCATCTAACAATTCTTCCTCATCATTAAAAGGTTCCATGTTTGACTGCTCAACATCTTCCACTTCTTGTTCCGCATGAGGAGTCGTAACCTCAGAGTCTTCATTTTCTCCTTCATTTTGTTGATCTTCAGCTTGGATACTCGTGTCAGTGGTTGTATTTTGATCTTCATCTGACGATTCTTCCTCTTCGGCAATGATTGGAGGAGTTCCAGTGACCGAACCAACATCCTTGAACGTTAAGAAATCAAACGCGGAATCATCATCTCCCAAGACATAGACCGTCATAGGCGAGATCTCGTTGGGGCCATTTCCAGATCCCTTCCCAGGAGGACTTAATCCAATCTTTTCCAGGAACTCTGACGTGTTGAGGATCTCCTCCGTCTTGAGGGCGTTCTCTTCCGTGGTGCTGATTGGCTGGCAATTGGCCACTTGGGCAAGTATGAGGGTGGACAAAATTATGGTCAACATTGTTGAGGGATGTTTGGGATACTGGCGGATTTGGACTCGTTTAAAAGCCGCTAAATCATATATTCTGGGATATTTTTTGCGTGTTGGTGAAATTTGAGTGTTTTGTGGAATTTAATTTTCCATATGCTTTAATGTGGCATAATGACTTCTTTAAAGCGATGAATGTTGCTTCCTGGAACTGTAAAATCAGTTAATATTGCTTCTAACTTTAATGGCTAATATCAATAATAAACGGTTACGATTTTCGACAGAATGTGTCGATGCATTATTCTTAGAAACTGGCATTGTAACTGGAATATAGAACATCAATAAATATTGTAATGATGAAGAAATTTGCGGAAACAAAGTATATAATTACTAATATACTGAAATAACTGAATGCACCCTCAAGTTTTAGTACTTTAACCTTATAACATTTTCCGCAGCTATGCTTCAAAATGTTCACAGTTCACCTCTTATGCAAGTAGGTATCTGCAAGCGCGCGCTTAATATCGCTGGCAGTGCCTTACGCGCGCATAGAACAGATAAGACAAGAATTCAGTCAATCAGTTATCCAAATACGAGTTCACTTTAGCACAATCACCAACCGAATCAACACGATGGCTCCCAAAATCAAGCTCACGTATTTCCCCGGCCGCGGCAGAGCCGAACTCCCCAGAATGATTCTGGCCGCCGG
>LR140943.1:0-14269 GCA_900659605.1 Tisbe holothuriae | reverse complement strand
CCACTTTCAGCCAATCAGAGAGCTTTGAAGCTGGCAACTTCCCTCTCAGCCAGTTGGCAACTTTTTGCGGTCCCTCCTTTGCCACTGTCCCGCCTGAGGAGGCTGAGTAAATAGACCTTAAGTTATAGCGTTCTTGCATATGATGTAAAATTAAAACGCTTCAGTTATGAAGCCTTTAACATCAGCTTCTCTGTATCAGCTTTTTCTCATCTTGATATTTGATATCAACGTCAGGCTTTTATTTTGGTAAACTTGCAAGTAATTAAAGCAGGAAAGATGGAAGGAAAAGTAAAGTCAGTTGCACCAATGTAATTCCTTACGTTCTCATCACTAAACCTCTCTTTACCTGCTTCGGTTTGCCGGCCACGGAGTTCTTACTACGGAGAGCTCTACCGCGCGCTCTCTATGTCCCCTTTGAGCTCTTCATGGGTTAGCAGATGCCAATTCTCAAGCGAAATCGGTTGCTGTTGTTGGAAACGCCGAACAACAATAATATAACCAAAATGTATAGCAGTGAGGCATTCGTAAAAGAGAGAAAACACAACATTTACAAAAGGTGCTTCTGCTTATTATAGAGAATAGGCCCAAAACAACATCACTCAACTCAGTATCATGACTGACACTGAACAGCCTCGACTCATCCACAACCTGAGCAATGACAGCCTCGTCTGCTCATGCCACTACCTCGAAGGCGGCTGCGGCCAATTCCCGATCCGGTCAATGCCAGAGCATTACAAGTCCATCTGTCAAGCTGCGTTTAAGAAGGAAAAGCTGAAATATCCTCCTGACATCAGGGCTGATGTCATGTTTGAACTGGACCGGTCTGGAAGCACGGTGGAGGTTGTTGGTGCTACATTGCTGCATATTGCATTGCTCAGGGAGAGCTACAAAGTGGCTGAGGCTGGAGTGGTGCAAAAGTGGATTAACCGATTTTGGGAGTGGATGTTGGTCATTCTTGTTTGGCTTGGATTTCGGGGGGCAGAGAGAGATGAGCAGGTCAGATACATGAAAGCATGAGCTACCTGAATGTAAGAATTAAATGCCTATATTTCCAGACTGAGTCCAGGTTCTCCACCCACCTTCTCGCCATCGGTCACAAACCGGAAGCAAAGGCCAAACAGATCATCATCCACTGCAGAGAAAACAAGCAAAACCTCCACCTAGAATGCAGAAATGAGCTCAAACTCGTCCACGACAATCCAACGGCTCTCATGACCTATCTCATATGCCAGATGGCCGTCACGACAGAAGACTTCAGCATGGAATCGGTCAAGCAATTCATCCGGGAGGTGGACAAGGTGGACATGAAATCAGCCATGGCTAGGGCGGTGGGAGGGAATCTGATACATGTCATGGCGCAGTTTCCACAGTGGGCTTGGATGACTTCGGATAGGAATGAGAGAGCGGAAATAGGAGGAATATTTCTCCATTCCGGGATCAAGTTAACACCAGAGGCAAAGCTAATGTTCTTCTTCATATACTTTCAATCTAATATTATTGCACAGGACGAAGAGGATGTTACAAAATGGATCGACCAGATAGAAGGTGTAAAGCTTGGCGCAGCAGGTCAGCTAGCAAATCTCTCTATTGATAGCAGTAAATGGATGGTATTCCACCTCAAAATGAACTTACAAGGCATCGTCAGCAAAGACCTTTTGCGGCAGTATATCAAGCATACCACTGGCATCAGTGAAGAGGATCATTTCCCTCTCGCAACCCGCAATGAGAACAGTATCATCATAACAACACTGAAGATCTACAACATGTCCCTTGGGATTGATGCCAGCCCGTTTGTCACCTCGGATTGCTACTTTCCTTCAATGCAGACAATAATGGTCATGCTTGCAAGCCGTGTCATGCGAATGGGCCTCTGGAAGCGGTCAACTGAAGAGGATTGGCTCTGGTTTGAGCTCTTTCTCAAGCTGACCAATCAGCTGAGGATTCTTCTTGAGGATCAGTATGATCAGGAAAATGAGTACATCATGAAGAAGGTCAGTGTCCGGAAGGAAATTCCCTGGCAGCTGATTGAGAACCACAATACATTTGTACAAACTTATCTCCTGTTCAAGGAACTGTTAGACAAGTTCTACACACCAGTGGAACTGTTTAAGAGACAAGTTCAGGACAAATTCTGTGCTGTGGAAGATTACTTCACATTTGGAGCCATTAGCAAGGGCGAAGTGCAAGCAAAAGGCTCATCCGGACCTGAAGTTACTTTCCAAGGCTGTCCGGACAAACAAGGATACTTGAACTTCCACAAGAAGATGGACAACCTGAACAGAGATCTGAAGCACATAAGGAAACTTGCCATTGAGCCAGATGTCATCAATCCAGTGTCAGTCTCGGAGCGGATTGAACTTGCCATTCGGGAGAACTCCTTGTTGCACAGGTTCTTGGACGCTCAATCCTCCCTTGCTGGAGAATGTAGAATTAAAGCACTCAAATCAGAATGGAAGGCAGCACATGGACAGGATTTGACAAAGACAGATTTAGATCGACTTAAGCAACAACTGTTGCAAGGACATCTGTCCGATGTTGAGCTGAATCAGAATGATGAGGATGATGTCAAGCTGGCAGCAAAGCAAAGAGAAGAAGAATGGAATAAATAAAATGTAATGGATGAGAATGATCTGTATTTTAAATAAAACCGAGACTAGTTTTACAATTCAAAGTTGACAATTCCCAAACCTTCAAACTTCAATGAGAGATCGTCCATTTCTGTAAATGTTGTATCAACCAAGTTGAACCTATAAGTTAAATTTTCAAACATGTTGCTCCACAAACAAAAACCTTTTTGTTACCTATAGACTTTCTTGAGATTTCCACCGCCAAGGAACCAAAGCTCACCATTTATATTCATCGGCCCAATCTTATTCGTCTTATGTGGGTACGGTGTGCTGCACAAAGTCCACGTATTGGCTGCCACATCATAGACCTCGCAAGCGTTGAGCTGTCTCGGAGTAGTAGTATGGTCATAACCGCCTAAAATAATACATTTAAGAGATCGAGGTAGTTTTTTTTAGGAAATTGTAACATATTATACATACCAACAAGAACAACATACTCCTTTCCAGAGCCACTGTCTGTCGTCTTGCCAAGACTTGGACACGAGTTCCCCACATTTAAATCTGCCTTGGCTGTGAACACATCTGTTGACACCGTGTACAGATGCACCTCTTTAATGTCAAGGCGTTGGCCACTGGGGTCACCGGTAACCCCTCCTGCTAGGAGGACACGGTCATCATCCAGTGCTACCGCCCCGTGGCAGCGTCTGGAGAGGGGCAGGTCAGTGCCGGTTGTCCAAACTCCGTCATCAAACCATCGGGTTATGCGTGTGGCAGGTCCACCGACTATTAATTAGGTCACCTTTAGTAACTCTACGATTTAAATTGCAGACGTATATTATCTTTTTGTAAAAAGGCTACTTCTTTTTGTGAAATCTTGAACCTACTTTTAAAGATAAATTAATATTATATAAATTCCAGAACATTTATAAACAGGGTCTCATTATGTCTCAATATCCACCTCGGACCTGCATGGCCCTGTTGTTACGTATAGTAAATACTCACGCCAGCCGCCAGTGACAAATATCCTATTTCCTACATTGAGACAGATTGCCTGGTTTGCAGGGGAAGGCATGATCACGGGAAGTGTGGTCCATCCTTTGGAGTAAAATCGATGGTAGTAACAGTAGCCAGTCTAGAACAGGACACAGAACGAATAAATAAAACTATGTGCATGAGTATTTTTTTACTTTACCTGTGTTTCACAAAATAGAAGGCCGTTCTTGTATTCCATTCCACAGCTATACTTGTAATTAGGCAGGACCAGGGGCAAAGGAGGGATTGTCAATGGTGTGGCGCTTCCAGGAATCTCATCTATTACTGTCACAGTGTTTGCATTCAGTAATAGGGCAATACGAGGTTCTATATAGATATATCTGAAATACAACTTTGCATTATCTCAAATTCTCCATTACTTACCTTTACAAGTGTTTGTCCCATTTGGATGCAATGTCAGTCCTGTTTTGATGTGGAAATGTGATATTCCACCACCATAGCCATAGAAGTTCTTTTGGGTGAATTTGATGTATCTGGCACAGCGATCAATGGTGAATGTGTTAAGAGGTCCTGGAGGGTCAGTAGGTCGGGTGTCAGGTAGGGTGGCATCCACTACTTGAGTCCAAATTGTATTGTCATGAGATATGTGAATGGTAAAATCCTTGGTACCTCTAAAGATAGGAATGAGTTATACTTTTGATATTGAAGTTTGAAACATACAAACCTATCAATATCATTAGTGAATGTATTCCTTAATTCAATTTCTTTGACAAAGGCTGGGCTGCACTGCAAGTCAAATACAATAACCTTCTCTCCTGCCTCTTCAGGGTAACCTTCATTGGAAAATGTGGCACAGGTATCAGTGGGTATTTGAACCAGGGATTGGAATTCAAAGTCTGATTGAATTATATTCACAATTGGAGTGCATTGTGGCTTTGGTCCAAGATGACTAATACCAACACACTCGGTACCATAAAAGTTCAGCATTTGGAGTTTCACATATTGCAACTCCCTAGCATACCATATAAACATTTGAAATAATTATCGCTACAATTTTAGGAGGTACCTGTTCAGGTATAATATTTCTGGAGGAATTTCACACCCTGTATTTGATACATCAGCAAGTGTATCTGTAATAACATTATCCCAATTGACTCCATCCGTTGATACGTGAAATATGAAATCCTTGGTACCAACATTGTTAAAATGACCATTATGCGAATTCTTAACAATAAAACTATCAATATGAAATTTGCAGCCATAATCAACAACAATAATCTGGTTCAAAGCTCCATGATGTCCAAGATAATAATTTGGTGTTCCATAGTTTTGATGTATTTCACAAACATCACTGAATATGTTGATAGCTGAGTAAAGACTACTCCATTCACCATTAGAGGAAACAATACTTGGATTGTTTGGAGTGCAGGTGCCAGCAGGAACTATGAAAAAATATTGGATTTAATTAGTGTTAACAATGAAATTTAGCAGCTACCTGTTGTATCATGGCTTCCACACACTTCTATGGGCTGTGGTTCTTCAGCAGCTGTATGATAATAAATATTTTATATTGCTTAATTTTGTCAATCAAAGTACTCTTACGGCAGTATCTTGGTACTAAAATGCTTCCCATTGAATCCACCCTTGTAGTTGCATCAGATAAAAGATCACATGTTCCAGATGCCTCTGTATACTCCATGAATTCACAAACTGCATTTTCCCTGCATTTCTTTCTACAGTCATCAGCAGAACTGGTTCCAGAAGGTGAGTCCACAATCAATGTTGGGTGAGAAGTGTCTTGCTCCCAGCAACAATCCTGGATATTGGGATTACATATCAGTTGTTTTCCAATTTACAGTAAGCATGAGAAGGAATTACAATACGGTACGTAATGTCAGGTTTCTCTTAAAAACAAATTGAAGCAATTTTAATAGAAGTTTGTTAAAGGAAAAATACATTAATTTGCGTTTGTAATCTGGAATATAGTTTTTTCAAATGCACATAAGTTTTCCTACCCTAGTTTGCCTCACAATCCCAACACACTCATCCCCTCCATGCGCTGGCTCCGGATCGGTGCAACTCCTTGTTAATTCCTCAACAGGTCTGGATTCATTCAGAGCAAACTTGCAAACTGACCAACTGGACCATTGAGTAAATTTCCCATTAACTGGACATGGATCAATATTACAAAAAACCTCTTGTGTGCCATTTCCAACACAATCCATCCCATTGTGCTGAGGTGGAGGGTCTTGACACTCATGAGTCCTCGTCTCTATGCCACCTCCGCAAGTGACAGTACATGTTGTCCAGGATGTCCAAAGAGTCCAATCTCCATCGACTACAATATTAATTATGCTACACTGTCTTCACTATTACTTAAGTAATTACCTGGACATTCAACTACCATGCAATCCCTTTTTTCCAGATTATCTCCCTGGCAAACTCCATACCCATTACTAGAGCACTCTCTACTTCTCTCCATAGTGCCAGGGCCGCAATCCTCATTGCAGTCCCCAAACTCTGACCAGAGGCCCCACACATTGGCCAGTTGGCATGGGTCTGTATTGCACTCCACTGAGTCATAATTTTGCCCTAAACATATTGATCCAGAAGGGCAAACTCGATTTCGAACTTTCTCTCCACCATCACAGACCTCAGAGCAGTCTGACCATGAAGACCATTCTTCCCAGGTACCAGTTTCAACCTCTAAAATAATAAACTGTGTAGTAAAGATTACATCAAAGAAATTTAACCAACCTGGACAGGGATCCTCATTGCATACTTCAACCTCCTTGCCCTCATCAGGAATACATGGCTCCCCTCCGTGCTGAGCTTCAATGCACAACCGTGTCCGAGACCTCTCTCCTGAGCTACAGTTCTCACTACAATCACTCCATTGCAACCAGGGTTCCCATTTACTATCAACTGAGACACACAATATTCAAGAAATATGTAAATAAAGTACATATGGCCAGAGTATTTTAATATGCAACTACTGTGCAGAATGTGTTAATCTGAAAGCTTACTTGGGCATTCGGTAACCATGCAATCATGCTCGGCCTCAGCCCTGCTTCCAGGACAGTAGTTTCCCCCATTTGCTGGCCAGGGATTCGTACATGAACGGGATCTGCTTCTGGATCCTTGACCACAGGTGCTGGAGCAATCCTCCCAGACTTCCCAAGTGGACCAGGAGCCATCAACTGGAATGAAAGCACTTTGTTGAATTTATGTTCTTGTCATGACTAGCATAACATATTTACCCTTTTACTCGTATATTAGGCATACCTTTGCATCCGTGCACATTGCACTCTCCAACTACAAAATCCGGTCCCAAGCAATCAAAATCAATCTCAGCTTTCTTGTCACAGACTCGAGTTCGGTTTCGTATGCCTGTGTCACAATTGGCACTACAAATTCCCCACGTTTGCCAGGAGAGCCAGTAAGATTTGGCTGTAATTATATAAAATCAATATACTTTTTATTTGCTACATATTTACAATTTATTCACTTCTAGATCAACAGTCGTACATTGCAAAACTGCAACATTCTAATGTTAAAGTTTATATCTGTCATATAACAACAGATATAGAGAAACAATAAAATTACTGTCCGAATTCAGTGATTTATAAAGCTACCTCCACAGGGAGACAGCTCTTGGCAGATGTCTGTAGCTTCGGTAGTCAGCTTGTCTTCCCCTATTGGACAGTCATAGTATCTACTGGAACAAGCTCTTTGCCTGATTCTGGTTCCTGTTCCACATGTTGAGCTACACGCCTGCCAGGGTTGCCAAGATAACCATTCTATATTGATAGAGATTACTAATTAATTAGACTAACTTAAGTTAATGTTGGTTCTACCAGCCGATGGGGCATCCCATGAGTCGCTCATTAACCACAACACCAGACCTGTAGTGCAGCATACAATGACAACGAGAATGGAGGTAACAAGAAGCGCTACCGCTCCTCCTGATACAGCCATGCCGAACAACTGAACCCAAATTCCGTGAATTGATATTAACAACTAATTGACATTTACATTATTTGTTGCACTATTTGTAAAATGCCGTGATCGATAAGTGACCGACTCTATTGATATTATTTGTCTTCTTTCTCTGATATGTTAACAGCTAGGATATTTATAACAAAAGACATTCATCATATGTAATTACTTGCTTGAAGTACAACCCACTAAAATAATACAGAAAAGGGAATTATATATTAGCCGGCTCTAAATTATAGGCAAATTATATGTGCAAATATCTCAAACAAAGAATTTCTCTATATACAATTTGATATTTACCCTTTGACCTTTGAATAAGCGTTAGCCGACTGTTTTGGGCATGACTAATGGCGTAATAGAGTGTTGTGGTCAACTTGGCATACAATTTGTAGACTGAAAATGTCAAACATACGAGTACACGCCGTACATATTAAGGGAACGGAATTCTTTTACATCGAGCCAACCATAGAACTAAATGGAGCCAACTGTGGATCTCGAACGATCGAACGAGCACTTTCATTATATCTTGGGTAGAATATCAGACTGTGACGGGTTACCACTGTTACTTTAATACTCGCTAGATTGATCCATATTTGAAAACCATGCAGAATACCAAGAGAACATGAGCAAGTTAGAACGGGACAATAATTGTACAATTTGTGGTCCCATTCATTTATGAGACAAGAGTTCTTCTGCCAGAGAAAAATGACCGCAAAATGATAAATGTATATATTTTTAGACCCAGAAAAAGCGGAGTGTGTGTGTCGACTATGATCAAACATGCTCATAAGTCATAACCTGTCCCTATGTTTTCTTAGTAAGAAATTATAATTATAATTCTTCTCATTACAGATGGAGACGCAAACTAACTTATTCCCTTTTTTCTTCTACTTATATTTATCAATGATTTTACGCAACTTTAAGCTAGCATTCTTGTCTCATGTATTGGACTTTTTAAAGTATTGAATAAATCATCTTTGCTCTTATTCTTATGTAACACTACATTGTCCAAAATCAAGTTCATGTTAACCCCCAAAACATGGAAACAAGTCCTATTAATACACACAGACCAACACTACGTAACAAAGTTGTAGACATCTCAGCAGTCTATCTGCAACATGACACTGTTGTTGTACCAAACATGCTTTATATTGATAGCAATTGGTATATTAACTTGTGCTCAAGAACATTTCCAACCAGTTGACCTGCTGAAAGACAGACAATGCCACAAGAACGGTAAATAATACAAAATTGCATTTGCCAGCATAATTTCGAAATCAGCCTCTATTTTCTATAGCTGACCAAATTAGATGCCCCAGAGGCTACAGACTAAACCAAAGGCTTTCTTTTTGCTACAGTCTGAAAATGGAACTTAAAAATTGGGCTGAAGCACAAAAGATATGCCAGCAAGAAGGGTCTCACTTGGCGTCAGTAACAAATGAGGAGGAGAATTATTTCATCAAAGGTGAGAGGTATTAATGCAAAAAATCAAGCTAAATAAACTCTTTTTAGCGTTATTCCTACCTTCAATTGCTAATGTCTGGATGGGACTGTCTTCATCAAGTGATATTCAGAATTTTGCCTTTTCTGATCATACACCCATTGGGTACACTGACTGGTACACAAACAAACCTGACTCAAACACAAATTTATGTGTGGAATGGAATCAGGTGATAAAACAATTAGTTTGTTCCCAAAATAAATTTACATATTCTTGTTTCAGCAATCTGGACATCACTGGAATAATGACAAGTGTAATGTTGAAAAACATTTTGTTTGTAAACAGCAGGCAAAGGGCAATCAATACCAGGAGAAGGAAGTCCTTCTTTGTCCAGTATGCCCAACATGTCCAATATGTCCTTCAATGGAATGTCAGGCCATACCAGCATGTCCAGCCTGTCCAGCATCTGCATATCCAGCCTGTCCTGCTTGTCCCTCAATGCCACCATGTCCAACTTTCCCATCTATGCCACCCTTACCAGAATACCCATCACTTAATATTCCTAGCACAGTAATTACTAGCCAGCAGGACCACTCTGAACAAAACAAAGAGGAGCCTGGTAATTGGGGAAACCAGTTCTTATACACAAATTACATTCTAATCTATTTCACAGAGCCACGTATAGATTGCCAGCATGCAATGGAGCATATTGATATCAGTGACAACAGTGTCTTAACCTTTCATGTAGATCATATGAATTTCTCAGCAGCTTGCACACAGGATGGATGGACAATAATTCAATCACGAGGACAATTTGGTAATCCACAGGATTATTTTGACAGAGGATGGACTGACTATGTCAGTGGATTTGGAGAGCCAGGAGAAGAACATTGGCTTGGATTGCTTTACATGAGTGCCATGACAACCTCTTCTGAATACAAGCTGCGGATTGACTTTGTGGCAGCCAATGATGAAGTTGTGGAAGCTTATTATGACACATTCTCGGTTGGATCTGGAGAGGTAAAATCTGTTAAAGAAATGTGTTGCAGCTTCTACTCTCATGCTAAAGTTATTAATTAATTATGTTTTGCCAAATAATTCTAAAATTATGTATCACAAAAAATAAACAGTATCTGGGCAGACAATGATAAAAATTCTTACATATTTTAGGATGGTTACAAACTTAAAGTTGGTGGCTACAAAGGTTCTGCAGGTGATGGTCTTTTATATCATAATGGAATGTTATTTACAACAAAGGATAAAGACCAGGATAAGAATTCAGCAAACTGTGCAACATCTAACAGAGGAGCCTGGTGGTAAGATACATAGGAATCTTCAATATCCAAGGATAACCCACATTAGATAAAATATAAGAACTCATCTCTATAAATCAAGTAGCAATCCAGTGTTTTTCATACATAAACAGTAGTATCATAATATAAGACAAATAGTGTAAAATAATTCGGGACTCTGTACAATCTTATATTATCTTAATCAAATTTCCTATTTATTTATAGGTTTAATTCCTGTCACCACTCCAGCTTAAATGGTTTAAATTTAAATAGTGTTGGAACCGTCTCCGGAGGAATTTGTTGGTTAAAATGGAACAATAAGTGTAACAGTATGAAAAGTGTAAAAATGTCCATCAAACGAAAGTAAAAAAACCACCTTGAGTATATTATTTATTTTCTACTGCATAATTGACGGATTTTTAGCTTTTAAGGTCTCTTAGAAACAAAATACTCCACTGACAGTATTCTGCAGAATCCATTCCTCTTATTCTCCTCGGAGACCCCTTTTGACACTAGACACCTCCGAACCTGCGCCGCCGTCAGCCCCACGCCAACCATGTCGTCCACCTTCTCCACCTCGGCAAACCTCCGATCAATGGTGAGGATCTTGACGTTGTTGAACTCGAGCCTGTTGCCATTTCCGATGAAGGTGATGCGGCCGACATATTGGTTGGCAATGTCAGCAGTTGCAAGGATGTAGAACCAGGCATTGTAGAGGCCGGTTTTGGCGGAGCGTTGGAAGCGAGTTAGGAACTCTTGACCATCAAACCTAATAATTTAATAGTCAATAAAAGGCATCAAGTACATTTGCTTAGGGAACGTACTTGTTCACGACGATGATCCAATCCGAGATGTCGGTAATATTCTCCCTGAAGCACCACCGTTGCGGCATCCGCCCGCCCGCGCTCTCCCTGTCCTCCGCCGTCGAATCCGGATGCGCGCGCTTCAAGTGATCCTTTAGCAACGCCAGCGCCACCCTCGCCGCGCACGTGCCATCCGGACACCGCACAACCCGAAACGCGCACGCCGCCTCATGCGCGTCAATCTCACTGCGACTCAGCACCTCGCCGCAGCCCACATTGGCGCACTCCAGCTGGAAGTCGAGGGTCTCGATGAGGGACTCAATGGTGCGGTTGCGCAGGAGCGGGTCATCGTATGCGCATGCGCACTGCGGGCACTGGGTGACGTGGGTGATGCAGGTGGCGCAGATGGCGTGGCTGTTGCGGCACTGGTAGACGGGGGAGTTGTGCCGGATGCAGGAGCAGATGGGACACTCGGCCAATGAGCGGAGGGACTCCAGCCCAGATAGGATGTCATTGGACGGTTTCTTGTCCATTTTAATAAAATATGTAAATATTGAATACGTGATACAGGATTCTTATCTCCTCAAAAATAATCTTTTGACAGCATTTCCTTATAAAACGTGCATAGATGACACATTACAGCAAAAGGGCAAAACTTAAAAAAAAACATGTAAAATGTAAAGTGAGGTGCAGATAAATGTAAGACGATAATCGCTAAATTTGCAAGTTTAGATCATCATTCAAGAGAATCCAAACGGATTTTATGAATCCATGTGGAGGAATAATTATCTTCATATTATTTTGTATAACAAGTTAGTTTTATTCCACAAACATGACATCACACCACTCCGAGGCAAAGGAATTTACTTTTTTAACTTTACAAGCCAGTCGATTTCTATAAAAGTTGGTATAAAATAGTTACACTGTTACAGTCATCACACGCAATTTTACGAAGATTCAACATTTTTTACAGAAGGACAAATTCACTCCAGAGTTATCTCCTCAATTTCCATCTTCTTCTCCTCGCTGTTATTGACTACCTCATCCTGCTTCTTCTTCTCCTCATTGGCCTTCTTGGTCTTGGGAGTGAAGAACCTGCTAATGCTGGCCTTTGGGCGGCTGGGCGTGCTGGCCCCGCTACCGCTAGCGCTGCGGCTACGTCCACCGCCGCTCTCGTCCTTATCCGTCGACGGCGTCCCAGGCGTCGTGGCCGCAGCAGCAGCAGAGGCCTTGCTGCTTGTCGGCACCTCCAGCAGGTACGTCCACTTGTTGGGCACGTCCGCCGGGTGCTTGGCCAGCACCTCCGCCTTCACAACCCAGCATTTTCTATTCTTCACCAACTCGGCGTTCTCCGCGTCGTCAAACTTCTTGTAGTCGGCGACGTCTTGCATCTTGTTCTGGATCTTGAACAGGGAGAGCTCTGGAGCGGAGTTGTCCTTACGCTGGGTCTGCCAGAACTTGTGGAACTCCTGGGCAAGGAACTTCTTGCTGTTGACGTTGGCATGGAGCAGACGGACGAGGTCTGGGAGAGCCTCATCGGGGAAGGACTTTTTCGCCTGGGGAGCGTCAGAGCCGAGGGATTCGGTCAGGTTGAACTTCTCCAGCACGTCTGGCTTGACCATCCAGCACATGACCTTGGTGTCGTCATCGGTGCCCTGGTCGAACCGCTTGTACTCGGCAATCTCCATCAGCTTCTGGGTGATCTTTGTAAGCGGGATCTCGACGGAGCTGGACGATGTGGGCGTGGCAGGTGCGGCACCCTCAGTCACAGGCTCAGCATCAGGCGCAGCCACGCCCATCTTCTGGTCCCAGAACTTTCCAAACTCCTTGACGAGAGACTTCTTGTTGTTGGTGTTGACGTGCACAAGTCGGATGAAATCCTCCATAGCCTCCTCTGGGAAGACCTTCTTCACAGCGGATTTGGGCGTTTCCGCGGGGCCGTCCCCCTCCTTGCCAACAGTCGGCGTCTCAGCTACACTGGGCGATGCTTCTGGGGTGCTGTGGGCGGTCTGGATTGGATCATCACTCGCACTCAGCACCACTGCCTTGTACGGACTGAGCACCTTGATGAGCTGCTCACATGCAATATCCAACCGCTCCATGTTGAGCTCACTCGTCCACAGGCAGCCAAACACCCTCGGCTTTAGCTTGACCGGCTTCCTCTTCTTGTACTCCTCTTCAAACGCCTGCTCGCGCATGCGCTGCTTCTTGGACTCGAGCTCCTCATCAAACTCAATGGGCCCGCCCTCCCCGTCCTCATCCTCATCGCACATGATCTCGTCCTTGTCCAGCACGCCGTGACCGACAAAGAACCCGTCATCCTCATCGTCCTCTTCAACGCCATCTTCGTCATCGTCCTCCTTGTCCTTCTCCTCATCGGAGAGAGACTCGCCCTGCTCCTCCTCCTCCCAGTCGTCGTCAGAGTCGTACTCATAGTCAAAGAGCTCCTCATCGCGGCCGAAGGGACGACGGGGGCCCACAAACTCACTCTTCTTCTGCCAGGTGCCCCAGAAGGCCGGACGCTGGTTCTCGGCGAACTGCAGCAGCTTGGCGCGGACGCGTGTTGGCTTGAGATCGTCCTCGTCTCCATCCATGACGACGAGTCCGTTGTCGCCGAGTTCATCATCTTCGTCGTCCTCAATGATTTCGACCTCGTCGTCGTCATCCTGCTTCTTCGGGATCTCTGCCAGCGGCCAAGTCCGACCGCTCTTGCCCTTGGTCGTCTTGATGTCCTCGAGCCAGGGCGACGGCTCGCCGCTCTCAAACTTGAGGCACTTGGTCAACTGAGCGTTGCGATGCTCAGTCATTTCAGATCTGACCAAGGGCGCCAGACGCATATCCTGCTTGATCCTGAAGGAAGACAAGAGGCTCGGCTTCTGCACCTCCTCATTCTTCTTCTCCTTCTCGCTGCTGTCTGACGTTTTTTTGATGAAGAACTGTCCAAATGCCTTGGCGGCCTTTTCCTTCTTGATCCTCTCGGCCTCCTCTTGCTTTCGCTGCTCTTCCAGCTTCTTCTCCTTCTCCTCCTGCTTCTTCTTCTGCTCCTGCAGCCTGGCCTCCTCTTTCTGTCGCTTCTCCTCCTCCTTCTGCTTCCTCTCCTCCTCCTTCTTGCGCTTCTCCTGCTCGTTTTGGGTGTGGGCCTTATAGTTGAGAGCTTCCGTTGGACGGGGCGCC
>LR137870.1:65014-79240 GCA_900659605.1 Tisbe holothuriae | reverse complement strand
CCGCGCCCGCCGCGCTTCCCACGCCCGTCATCGCCGGCGAGCCCGTCGCGCCCGTGCTGAACACGGTGCCCGCGCAGACGGCCGCGCACGAGCGTCACCTGCTGATCGCCCAGGAGCAGCAGTTGCAGCAGCTCATTGCCGCTCAGCAGATCCAGATCAGGGCTCAGCAGCAGCAGATTGAGGCCGAGAGGCACTTCGGAAGGCTGTGAAGCAATATCTGTCTTGTCAATGTAACGAATAATAAAACAAAAATGGAAATTTACATAAAGTAGAGTGTTTCCAGTCTTGAGACCGATTTTTGTTCTCCTTTTCTATACTAATCGCGTCGATAATCCTGTATGAGATCACTTTATTTAGAAATATTATATTTCAAAACACCGTACATCTACGGTTTACTCCCCCATGCCCTTGGATTTAGGCCATCCATAATACCTAACCCTTTATTGTAGTCAAATGTTATAATTATTACAAATATCATCCTATAATAATATTATAGTTCAAAAGTATATAGCAAACTAGTATTAGAATCCTCTCCAAGGAGTCTGTCGCTATAACGGAACAGAGTCCGGATTTGTAACATATGCGACTCGAGATGAAACGAATCTTTAACGTGTGTTTCAGTTTTCTCAATCTCAAGATCACTTGGGAACCATGGAAATGAAATTTCTTGCAGAGTACAATGAAATTGTGTCACTAAGGGACTAAGTTTAATTGTTCAAATTATATGTTCCAATGCCTTTCAAAGCTATGATGTCTTGATTCAAAATGAACCCATGGATCTTAAGTAAAAATTCAAAAGAAATTCATTAAACAACAATTAAAATTTCACTTACATTGCATATTGTTAATACTGAAATTGTGTTTTTCTTGTAAACCCTCCTCTATGCTTGTTGCATCAATGATGGTGAATGCATTACTACTCTATTCCCCTTCATAGTCGTAGTTGTCCTTTCTTGGGAGGAAGACATGTTCCATAGTTCAACACAAAGGTAACTTGTATAATACTTTATGTGGTACATAACCACATATAATACATATAGGTTTTAATAAAATATTCACCGGCCAACCGGTATCAGCTATGAAAGCTTTTGAAATCCTCCTACGTCACCTCAGTCTATAGCGCATGCTCGTCGATCTTCCCAGCTCCTACTACACATGCCTGAGCAGTCCTGCGCTAGAACCGCGTTTTTGCCAAACAGCTTTCTCGCAGGGGAGTAGTAAGTAGGTGGAAAAAAAGAGAAAGGCATTCCCAGACGAAAAGAAAAGTCTTATTAGAAACAACAACAATATATAAAACTTAAATATTGTATTCATCTAGAGGTTTAACTGTATAAATAGTGACAGTCACAGAAATGAATAACGGCTTGTAAATGCCCAGTGCAGGTAGGCAATAACAAAACCTACTTCAGCTACAGCTGCTTTTTTCCCCTCCTTGCATTGAACACCTTTTAGACCAACATGCCGACGACTGCAATGACTCTGATTCAGTCAAATCCACTGTGATCACGTGATTTACTATTGACATAGCAGAAATGCGATGAAGTTAATTTTGAGTGAAACACGGAAGAAAGTTGTTGAAGTCGTGATGGGGAATTAATTAAATGGAGGTGAGTTTCCAATTTGACTATTTGAGCCTTCTGATAATAAGCCAGCTTGACCTCACGACCGTGCAATTGTTTATTTGATACTTGTTAAGATTTCTAATATTTTAGTGCACTATTTAATTAACATAAAATATTAAAAAGGATAGTTTAGAAATTATTTTACTCCCTTAATACCCTTTAATGTTTGTAGACATCAGCACATAGATTGAAATTCGCATCACATTTAAGCCCAACCGTTACGATAAAATTTTCTTTGCGTTATTTAAAGCCGGTTTTTTCTGTTATTGCTGCACGCAGCGCTTCGAGTATTAAATTCTGCAATGTACATGTAAACGGTAGTGTTCACCGACGCAGAGTTTGCTTGACTTGGTAAAAGGCAGGAGGAAGCTTGCGAAGCTAAGCTGTTTTGTGAAACCTTAAATAAGAAGCTCGGAATAAAACACGAATCAATTTAATGAGGGTACGTAACATGCTTGAGCATTACTACTGATTTCTTACAGACAACAATTTTCCCTTCATGATTATATCCAGATTGTCAAAATATCGTACTTCTAGATTGTCTAAATATCGTCTGAGGATCATGAAGTAAAACGAGATTCAGTCTTCCGAGAGCCGAGCCATGATGCTAGCAGGAGTCTTATTCATCCTCGGAGCCGTCTCCGGCAGTTCGGAGACTGTCTATGAGCACCTCCGAACCGGTCTCTCCTCCGAAGGGACGTGCCAGTTGCCAGAGGCTGCAAACTGCACCGCCGTGTCCGAGTGTTTCAAGAAGAGCTCGCTCTCCTCGGAGTCTGTTCTCTGTGATGTGCTTCAGAAGACGCTCTCGGACAGTGAAATTAGTCTGAAGAAAGTGGAAGATGGTACGGAAGATTAACTTTGATATTGTTTATATATTATAACTGGTATTTTCCAGATTCCCACCATGTTCTTCCCCGCGTGAAGCCCGCCTCCTCCTCCGTCTGGGGCTACGGCTTCCTCTGCGTGACCATCATCAGCTGCATGTCCGTCATGGGCGTCTCCGTCCTGCCGTTCATGTCAAAGGAGTTCTACTCGAGCATGCTCACGGGGCTCATTGGGCTGGCGGTGGGATCACTCGCGGGTAAAAAGCTTTATTTATAGGCGGACTTCATTTAACATAATAGTAAATACATGTGTATACAGGGTCGGCCGTGTTTCATCTCATCCCGTCTGCTTTCGACCTGAGCGGCTCCGGGGCCTATGAGCACCACTCCTACCTCTCAATATCCCTGACCATCTTTGGCGGCGCCTACATGTTCTTCGTCATTGAAAGGTTCCTCAAAATGTTCATGGGCTACAAGAACAAGAAACGAGGAGGTGAGTAGACTAAACAACGCTTATGCTGTTACGTTAATTATGTTTCATTAGGCGGGTACGCACTGCCAGTTCATAGTCACAGCCACCTGCCGGCGGTCCAAGTGGGTGGTTCGGAGTCCGCTGAGCCATTGGCTGAGGTCAACCAGGATGTCAATGGCGGTCGGACGATCAGTGAGAGCAGCCCGCAGGAGGGGTCACCGGCAGCAGACGAGGATGAGGAGAGGAGAGTCTCCTGCGCTGGGAGAGGGATGCAAGATGTAAGTATAGCTTATTACATGGAGTTGTGAATGACTAAAATGTTTCTTTTTTCCCTTCAGTTGTATGCCAATTCCGAGCAGGCCATCAAATCCTCATTCGGTCATATGGAGCGACCACAGCCAGAGACCAGGCCGACGATGGACCAGGTCAGATCCATGGGAGCGGATCCAAAGAAAGCACCCATTGCTACTGTTGCATGGTAAGTGTATGCCTGCAAACTACTCTGTAAAAATAGCGGACTTGTAGCATTGTAGCTACAAACCTTGAGTATGACTACTAACCTTGGATTAAAGATAAATACATTTTCTTTAATCTAAGATACTAACTTTCTCTAATTAAGTACGGCTAGCTTCTCCTGAAGGGAAAATGCATAATAATACATATTTGCAATTCCTTCCTCATTAGGATGATCATCTTCGGCGACGGCGTCCACAACTTCATCGACGGGTTGAGCATCGGCGCCGCGTTCTCAGAGAGCATTCTCACCGGCATCAGCGTGTCCATCGCGGTGCTCTGCGAGGAGTTCCCGCACGAGTTGGGAGACTTTGCCGTTTTGCTCAACTCAGGGATGTCACCGAAACAGGTTATGAATTAAACAAAGATGATAAAAGATAATCTAGAACCTATGAAAATCCTTGAAACAAATAGTTTGATAGATTAGGCTCGGTAATGCCTACAGATCGGCCACATGTACTCTTGGCTTAGTCTCTTGCCAAACGAGGATTCAAGTGATACATAAACACATTATATTCATTTAAATCCTTCCAGGCAATGATGTACAACTTCCTGTCCGCCTGCACGTGCTACATCGGCCTCGTCATCGGAATCCTCCTCGGCGAGCTGGACTTTGCCAACCAGTACATATTCGGGCTGGCGGGCGGCATGTTCCTCTACATCGCGCTCGTCGACATGATCCCAGAGCTCAACGAGACGACGGACAACCTCGCCAAGATCTCGTCCAAGAAGGCGCTCGTCACATTCGCACTGCAGAATGTGGGAATCTTGGCGGGGATTTTCAGCCTCTATTTCCTGGCCAAGTACCAGGATGATATTCAGATTGCAGGTTAAAGTAGAAGTAGTACAAGAATATAATATATAGACTGGCTTGCTTCCAAGGTTGAAAGAGGTTCTTCCAGAATGTTTAAGGAGTGAACAGTGACCTAATAATGTGTGAAGACATTAGAAATAGTAGTTTTTTTCCAGAAGGTATCTGGACAGTGAACAAAAAGTAGTGTTTTGACAGTGAATAAAGTTACTATTTTAACATTGACAAGTGTCTGCTTTTGGGATTTATTCTCTTTTTTCCGTTTCTTCTGCGTTTTGGGCTTTTTGCGTTCTCAGATTCACATCTTTCATCGTTAAAGCAACATTCAAAATCAAAAGCCCCACACGTAAAACATTCCTTTATCTCACTATTAAACCACCAACGCACTGGTATTCACATCGGCGATGAAACAGTCCCAATCCTCTGGAGAGAGAGCACTCACAAAAAGATGTCATTTAACAAACTCTCTCTTGTTAACATCACAGCTTTTTCGCATAAGTCGTCTGTCTGTGCACTTTAAACACACACTTTAGAGCTCCTCTCTGATGTGCTTGGGCTTGAGCTCTTCTATCCTCTTGATGTAATCGCCCTTCTCCAGGCAGCCGTCGCAGGTCTCGTCCCAGTCGTTGAGGATCTTCTTCAGGTCGCGGACCTTCAACTTCTTCAGGTCAACGCTCTTAAGGTCGATTTGCTTGTCTGGAAACGGAAAGTTTAGGAAATATGTTAATAAGAGCAAAAGTAACCGCACAAAGCTGATCTCTTACCGTATCTCAGTTCGCAGATTTGCTTATCCTTCTTCTTGAGCTTCTCGCAGACCTTGTCCATTGGCATTCCCCACGAGAACGGCTTGGACATCTCGCCGAGGATTCCAGTGGCAGCATCCTCAGTACCACCAAGGTAATAGCAGAACCTAAAACAGTCATATTCATATAAAGAAACTCTTTAATACCTTTCTATATCGAGCTTACCTGTTTTCTTTAAGCTTGAGGTCTTTACAGAAGCCCTTGAAGGCGGCCTCAATCTTGGCTGGCTTGGTCTGGTCATCCTTGGACAGAGTCTCCTTGAACCGGTTCAGCACGGAGATGCACACTGGAATCAATATGGGTATAATTCAGAGAAATAGTCAAACACCACTTGCACTTTAAGAGTTACTTCACAAGATTGAACAGTTACTTTTGCAACGTGTCTTAAGCCCGGTTTGTTAAAAAAAAAGTTCCCTCTTACCTTCGCAGTCTCCCTCCTTGAGCGCCGTGGCCACGGTGGCCAGGCAGAGCACGGCCAAGCAGACGAGACCTCGCATTCTGGGATCGGATCGAAGGGCAGGAACTCGAAAACACTCGTCGTCGCTCGTTCTGTCAAGTTGGAATGAAGGGGATTCACCGAGCGAGCTGGAACTTTAAGGCAAGGTGGAAAAGAGAGCAGGGTTGACGGAAATTTAAATAAGCTTACGTCACTACTTTGTAATTGATAAATGTGATCGTAGTTTACGCATTACATCCTTAGGGTTTTATACGATAAAACATTAACTAAAATTTTAAAGCTTCCTTTCTGCCCATATACATTTTTCTTGGGATTGATTTGTTAGTTTAATGACCCATTTAAGCTTTAATCTAATACAGACTGTCAACCCTTTATCCAAGCTGTCGTTTTCGTATGAATTCGGCTTTCCAGTTGTCGGAATGTGATTGGCCCAAATGGAGCCTGTGCCGATTCCGACCAATGATCAGCGAGGAAATCATCGGCGAGGTGACATCAGCAGGGAAACTTGTCTGGATTTTAAAATAAATTGTCGGAACTTTTTTATGTGAAAGTCACGAAACCTGGACGGACACAACTTTTTTTATTCCAGGTTTAAGTCGAGTATCAGACTGTTTCAGTAAAACGGGGTATACAAGTTATTTGACTAGTTTTATTTGCGTATTTGGGTCTATTCCCGTGTTTAGCAATTTATTTTGTTATGAAACATATTTTATGAATTATATAATTTCAAGAGAGACGGCCTAATATATTATTCTAGGCACCCAGGAAATCCCAGAAAACATTTAACCTACTACTATTATACTATACAATGTACAAGAGCCAGAAAACATTTTGTTATGTTCATAGTTTTATGTTTTAACAAATAAAGATTTACATGTCTTTTTCATGACATTCTATTATCTCAATAATAGGCCCCATCTACAAAGAGATAATGACCGTCGCATTCAATTATTCTTATTCAGTGTCCTTCAAAGACTCTCTCCTGCATCATGTTTAAATCAGCACTTGTCCTTATTGCCCTCTCTGCCGTGGCACTCGCCAAGCCTTCACGGTAACAACAATATTACACGTGCACGCCTAGTTGTTAAAAATAATTAAAAATGGTCTTGTTGTTAGGCCCGAGAGTCGTATTGTCGGAGGCGAAGAAGTTGTGCCCAACTCTGTGCCATGGATTGTAAGAACTCTTCTTTAATGGGCACTAAACTTGCTTGATATTCAATCCCGTTCTCTTTCAGGTCTCCTTCCAGCACAAGACATCCAACGACCACTTCTGCGGTGGTGTCATTATTGACGAGGTGAAATTACACATAGTTTATTAAGTAAACCTTGTTGAGAATAAACTAAATTCTAGCTGAACGTGGTAACAGCGGCCGAGTGCTGCACCCTGACCGCTGATGGTAACCTGCAGATTGTCGCCGGCGAGCATGACTTCCTCCGCTATGAGGGCACCGAGCAGGTATGACAATATGAAACCCTCCTTTATATCCGTACCTAATAATCCCCGAACTGCAGACCGTGGGCGTGATCGAGCACATCGTGCACGAGGAGCACTCCATCATCACCCTCGAGAACGACATCTGCCTGCTCAAGCTGGAGACCGCACTTAGGTTTGACCTGGGTGATAACGCCGTCAGCGGAGTGCCTATGCCTACACAGGCGCAGCAGTGGCCAGCGGGTACTCCTGGATTCGTGGCAGGATGGGGTAGCCTTGTGTACGGAGGCGTCTACCCAACGGTTCTATACGGAGTTGAGGTTCCCCTCGTATCCGACGAAGGTTAATTTTCACCGAAAGTCAAGAGAGGCATGCAAAAATGATGCAAATTTTATAGATTGCCGCGTTGCCTATGGCGAGGACGCTGTTAAGGACACCATGCTTTGCGCCGGTGAGGAGGGCAAAGACGCATGCCTTGGCGACTCTGGCAGCCCGCTGACCTGCGAGGGCTTTTTCTGCGGTATTGTATCATGGGGAGAGCGCTGTGCGGAGCCTGACTACCCAGGAGTTTACACAGAGTCGTCCTACTTTGTTGACTGGATCAACGCAAACAAGCAGTAATTTGTCATGGAATAAATAAGAAGACGTTGAAGCAAATAGGTCAAACTGGGGTCAAACTTTGTTTGCTCAACTTAATTAGGATAGAGACAGCTACCTCTGATTAGAAATTTGTGCGCTTTATTGACACGCTTCAAAATTATATGATCGACGTCGTTTCATACTCATTGCCTAAGGGGATTTTTTTAAGAGGCAACTGCGTTACAAAAAAGGAGATTTTAAGCTATTGAGCAACACTCTGTCACAGTTCTTAACGCCAACCGCTGAATGACGGTGATGCTCCTCCAGCAGCGGGAGAGGGTGCTCCGCCAAAGGCTGACGGCTGCGGAGAACCGAAGCCACCGGGTGCAGGAGCGCCAAAAGCGGGCGCTTGTCCACCTGACACGGACCCAAAGGTCGTTCCACCGGAGCCTAAAATTAAATCAATAAAAATTAACCACTAATTGAGAGTAGTCAGTTGTGATCATGACATACTTTGAGCCATAGCACCAAATGTTGGCTGCGCTGCGGCACTTCCGAAAGTAGGCGCGTTCTGTGCGGCCGCCCCGAACGTTGGGGCGTTCTGCGCGGCTGCGCCAAACGTGGCCGCGGGTGCAGCTGGGGTGCTTCCGAAAGCAGGAGACGATCCAAAGGCAGGAGTCCCTCCGAATGCTGGAGGAGAGCCAAACGCGGGTGCGGAGCCAAACGCCGGCGCAGCTCCGAATGCGGTGGTTGCCGGCGGTGCGGCAGGTCTAACAGGTGAGCCAAACCCAGACTGCGCAATTGATCCTCCTCCAGCGGTGAAGCTCCCGGATTGAGCGGCAGTCGCGGCACCACCGAAAATACCCCCCGTGGGCGCAGGAGTGCTTGCCGGCGCTGCCCCAAACGTGCTCCCCCCTCCGAAGAGTGAGGTGGATCCAGAAGGAGTGGAAGAAGAACCACCGCCAAATATGCTTCCTGACGCTGCAGTCGATGAAGCTCCTCCAAAAACAGATCCGCCTCCGAAGGGAGATGCTGCCGCTGTCGTAGTTGCTGGAGTTCCAGCCCCTCCTCCGAATGAAAGAGAGGATCCAAAGCCAGAGGAGAGTCCTCCGAATACAGACGAGGATGCCGTGGTCGTGCTGGGAGCCGTCGATGCGGCAACGGGTGTGCCAAAAGCAGTTGGAGCAGAGGTCGTAGCACCGAAAACGCCTCCAGAGCTGGAACTGGCAGGAGTGGGTGTGCCAAAGACAGAGCTCGTAGAGGTAGCTGCAGCACCACCAAACACAGAACCACCAGTAGGCGTAGCAGGAGTTCCGAAAACGCCACCAGTAGGAGTGGCAGCACTTCCTCCAAAGACACTGGAAGTGCTCGTTGCACTTGTAGTGGTCACTGAAGCAGCCCCAAATATGGAACCACTCGCTGCAGTTGTCGTGGCAGCCCCAAAAATGGACCCCGTCCCAGTGCTAGGGGTTGATCCAAAGACTGAGCCAGTCGCAGTTGCAGGCGTGCCGAAAACTGATGCAGTCGGCTTTGCTACAGTTGTCGTTGGTGCAGTAGATCCAAAGACTGAGCCGGTGCTAGCCGTGGTCTTGGCTACGGTGATAGTGGTAGCACCGCCGAACAGCGTTCCACTGCTCCCCGTGGTCGCTGGTGCCGCTCCAAACACAGATGGCGCACTGGCTGTAGTTGTAGTCGCTGCGGTCGTTGTAGTTGAAGCCGTTCCAAAGATCGATCCTGCGCTTGTAGTGGTTGTTGCAGCTGCATTAGTAGTGGTAGCCGTTCCAAAGGCCAGACCAGCAGGCTTCGCTGCCGTGGTTGTAGTTGCACCAAAGATTGAACTTGTTGCTGGGGCAGTTGAAGTCGATCCAAACGCCGGCGTGGAGGAGGAATTTGAGGCTGCAGTAGTCGGGGTCCCAAAGATGGATCCAGTAGAGGTTGCCGTCGGGGTCCCAAAGACCGACCCTGTTGAGGTAGAAGTCGCGGCGGCACCAAATACCGATCCTGACGGAGTACTCGAAGTCTTGCCTGGCGCTCCAAAGACCGACCCTGCGCTAGTCGCTGTAGAACCAAAGATCGATCCACTGACTGTCGTGGTTGTAGTAGTAGTCACAACAGTAGACGACCCTCCTCCAAATATGGATCCGGAAGTTGACGTTGCCGCCCCTCCAAACACAGATCCAGAGCTTGTTGTCGTACCTCCGAAAACGCTTGCCTTGGTGGTGGCTGCAGTCGTAGCAGTGGGAGGGGTGACTGCCTTGGTGGGAGTTCCAAAAGCTGGAGGTGACGTCACTGTTGGCTTTGAGGACGACCCAAATATGGAGGCACCGGAAGTGGCTGAAGCGCCTCCAAAAACTCCTCCACTGGTTGCCGTTACTGCCTTGGTCGGATCTGCAGCGTTGCCAAACACTGACCCAGTGGAAGCGGCAGCAGTCTCCGGAGCTTTAGTCGTGGCAAAAACAGACCCAGCCGATGAAGCTGTCGCAGTTGTCGCCCCTCCAAACGGTGAGCTGGCAATTCCAGATTTACCTGTCAGCAATGAAGCCAACATTGACGTGGTTGTCGTTGGCGTTGCAGTAGTCGTTCCAAACATGGGCTTTGCTGGGCTGCTTGTGACCGCAGCAGGACCACCAAACATCCCTCCAGGAGTTGGCTTTGGCGTTGTCATGGCAGCTGAGAACATGGTGCTCGCTGCTGGAGTCGTCGACGTAGTAGAGGCCACACTCGGTTTGGCACTCCCAGTGCTGCTTCCGAATAGGCTGACGGTGGGTTTGGGCGTCAAAGAAGTCGCAAATGAGCTACTGGCAGCCGTCGTACTTGGAGTAGTAACAGTCTTCGTCATAAACATGGTGGAAGCACTGTTAGCTGGGGCCGGGGACTTGTCCTTGGCACCTGTAGCAGAAGGTGTGCCAAAGCTAAACCCGCTCGAGGGAGCAGCCGGAGTAGCAGCCTTTGGAGTCGCCATGAATCCAGTAGATGCCACAGGCGTAGCAGGCTTGGCGGCCAAGAACCCTCCGGAAGTGGCAGTTTTGGCCATATCACCCATGAAACCTGACCCCGCGGATACGGCCTTGACCGGAGTGATGGTCGTCTGCCCAACTTGCTGCTGCTGCAGAATCGGCGTGCTCGTCTTAGGAGCTTCATATTTCGGCAGACTCTGCAATGCCTTTGTAGCACTGGATCCTGCCGACGATTCAAACTTAAGGAAGCGTGACTCCTTGGGGCTCTCCACGACAGTCGGCTTCACCTTGACCGTTCCCCTGGACTGGAGCAACTCCCTCAGCGCCGACTCCTTGTCCGGGGAGAACGTCTTGATCGGAGACGTCACCGTCGTGTTATGATGCAAGTTCCTCGACGTATTGTTCACCATGGTGGAGTTGGCGTTTCCCAGGAGCGAGTCGGACAGAGTCCTGATGGCGTCGTTGGTCTGGTTTAGATCCGCGGTGCGGTTGTGGCCGACGAGAGCGGATGTCTGGGCAGGGCGGTTGTCTTGGTTGGTCCGGATTTTGATGTTCTTGATCTGGTCGGAGAGTTTCTCCACTTCGGACTTTTGCGTCTCCAGGATGCGATGGTTGGTGAGCAGCGCCTTGTAGATGGTATCACGTGACGGCAGTTGGATGCCTCGACCGGTGCCCTGGATGAGGAACAGGAAGAGTTAAACAGTGTTCTTATGAGACAACAGTCGCCGGCTTAAATGACTAGTTCTTGGAGAATCAAGAGTGAAAAAAATGCAAGGAGACAATTAAATTAGGAAGCGCGTAAATGAGATCTAGACAGTGAAGGTCACCGCAGAATAAAGAGGAAGTAACAATATGCTTGGGCAAAAAGTCAATGTATGAGAGTGAAGGCACTTGTTCTTACATGTCCTTTGTTCTTCCTGAGGTGTTCATTCCACTCCATATCCAGAGCCTGGTTCGTCTCGTACAGCTGCTGCTCCAAGTACAGAAAACGGGATTGGACGCTCTGCAGCTTCTTCTGACTCAAAGGGTCGAGACTGCGGCTCTTAAGAAGGCGTTGATACCTGAAAAGGAAAACATACATTCAGTATAAAAGTACATTATTAGCTATTTAATGTTAACACCTATGATGGGGACTTAGTACTAAGTCCCCATCATAGGTTAACACCAACCTTGCATCCTTGTTTCTCACGTCCCTCGACTTTGCCTCCTCCGCCCACTCGAAGCCTTCCAGAGTGGCATTCTGCAACTGGTGGATCTCCTTATTCTGACTGATGGTGATCTCGGTGAGGTCACTGCAGAAACGATCCAACTCATCCGTATCCTTCCTCAGCTCAACCTTCTCGGCGTCAGAGCCAATCTTCCCAGAGGAGACTTGAGCAGCCTTCTTCTTGAAGGCGTCCAGCTCTTGTTGGAAGCACAAAAGCTCATCACGGATGGCGTTGGAATAGCCGCGCTCAATGTCCTTGTCAGATAGGCCGGAGGAAGCCTTGGGTGGTTGTTTCGGAGGCTCTGAGGAGATAGCAGGCGTTGTTGTAGTTGCAGCGACGGGAGCCTTGCCTCCTCCGAATGCAGGTGGGGCAGGAGGACCAGTATTTTGTCCGAACGCTGGTGGTGCAGGTGACCCAGCTTTCTGTCCGCCAAACGCAGGAGGAGGGGCAGAAGATGCAGCCTTTTGACCAAACGCTGGTGTACCTCCGAATGGAGTCTTGGAGGCACCTCCAAGAGACAAGGATGCTCCCGCAAAGTCTCCACCAGCAGGAGCTAGAGAAGGAATCGTCGTAGTACTCGGAAGAGCGCCACTCCGATTAGCATCTCCAAACCCTCCGAACGGCTTCACTGGAGCAGACTCGGCAGGCTTCAATGGGGTTGAGGTTCCAAAAGGCTTGGTAGCAAACGAAGATCCAAACGCAGGTGGAGGCGCAGCAGCAGATTGGTCCAAGTTAGGCTTTGGAATACCAGCAGTTGGCGCTGCAGCCTTGACGGTGATCGTTCCGGGCAGCATTCCGATCGTGGTGAGCGCCTCCTGCTGCACCGTTACCTTTGCCGCCTCTGGGCACGTGTTCATAACGTAGTATCCACTGAGCAGACCGTCGTCAGTCAGGAGGAATGCAATTGGGAACGGCGGCTGCGGCTTCTCCAAGTGCGTCAGAGCCCGCTGCGAGCTGAATGAGAGCGCGGCGCCTACCGGGAACCTCTCCTTCTTGTCCGAGTCCAGCGGCAACTCGGCGCGCCCATTGTCATCCTGAGTCCACTCCTTCCAGGTGGCACCGTTATCAGACGAGCCCAGAACGCCCATCTCAAGCGAGTTGGCTGAGGCGACTGCTACGGTGCTCCACTCGGGTAGGTTGAGCAGCGCGTACGCGTGCGCGTGGACATCGCCGCTGCCGTAGGTGACGTCGCCGTAATCGGTGTAGGTCGTGTCACCCGCCTTGGAGGACTGGACGAGGACGATGGTTGGGCGGTCAGAGGGGTCGGCGGCGTTGCCGTAGGCGACGAGGAACTGATACGTGGACAGCCACAGGATGGACACACATCTAAAAAAGGTTTATGATCATTATAAATGTACAGCAAAACCATTAAAGATCTTACCTCAGCAGCCGTCCATCTTCCGCCTTTGGCGCTTGCACCGTCTTGGCCTCCTTCAGATCCGGCTTGTACTGCGTCAGCGCCCCGCTGACCTTCCCCGCCACAATCTGCTTCCCCTTGGGCGACCAACTGACGCATGCAATGCCCTCCGCCGGTGGCAGCGTGCACACGTCGGGCGCGTCCGTCCAGCTGTTGGAGTTGAACGTGATCATGGCCATGCTGCCATTGGAGTAGACGACGGCGAGGCTGGACTTGACCACGGGGTTCCAGGCGAGGTCGATGATGTGGGTGCCGGGAACCGTGACGGTCTGGAGGCCGACCTGAAAGCATGTCAGTTCATATTCGGGGTAGAGCTATTAACACTCCGCGACGCGTACCTGATTGAACGGCTTGACGTGGTCTCCGTTCGCCCCGTCAGCAAACGCCCTCACGTCATAGAAGTAGATGTGGGGCGTGTCCTGTCCCTCCTGCACCACGACTGCCAGCACCAGCTGTTCGCAGTTGACCGCCAGTTGGTCGGGCGTGGCGGGCAGGGCGACGCGCACACGCTGGCTGGGCTGTGCGGGCGTGCGGTGGGTCACCTTGTCCACGTCGTCCAGGGACTCGAGGTGGGGCACCGACAGGGCGTAGAAGCAGTTGGGGCAGCCCGCAAACAGCCTGCCATACTTGCTGGCCGCGGCCACTCTGTTGATGGGATGTTTGGGGGGGTTCTTGTCCTCGCCGCTGCTGCCCTCCTCCAACTTGACCCTCCGGAGTGCCCTGAAGCGGAGGTCCGCATTGAGCACGCCCTCCGGGGCACCAGTCAATGTGGACATCCCGGGGCGCGCGTGGGGCACACAATGGGGCAATTAGTCTTGACTCTTGAGTTACTTCACCGAATCTCTGCTGTAGTGCTGTACAGAGTTCAATGGATAACTAGGATACTGTAGACACTTTAGTGCTGTAGTTCTCAAGTTTTCAACTTCACGCGATATTCCATCGGCATGAAACGATTTTTGGATTTTGTTGCTCATCAGGGATGACGATTTGGATTCGAAAGGGAGCCAAAAAACTCAAAATATCTTCATAAGGGTAAACCGTACTTTTCTCGAAGGGTTGGCTGCATTAGCTCGAAAATCTTTTGACTACAAAGCATAGAATTCACTGTCTTACTATTCTCGAAAAATAAAA
>LR137870.1:0-64914 GCA_900659605.1 Tisbe holothuriae | reverse complement strand
TTCTCGTTGACCGTCGAGCTTAAAACAAGGTCTGTGGTGGGGTGGTATCGGTGGTGAGGTGGGGATCCTGGTCGACGAGGAGGGAGATCAGGATCGGGCAAAAGCCTAAATGGAACCGGAGCATTATTGGATGAACCCCAAGTGGGTAGTGATCGACGGAGCAGAACGGAAGATAATGTGATGAGACGATTGATATTGTTCTGTAACCATTATAAACCCGTTAATCTGTGTACGAAAATCCCAATAAATGCGTTTCAATAGTTAAAAAAAAGGCAAGGAAGGTCACAAGGTCCTGAAAAGGGGGAAAACAAGAGGAGAAGTTTTGGGAAAAGTTTGGGCAGTCTTTTGAGCGAAATGAAGAAGAAGGAGGAGAAGAAGTCTATGATGATGAGAATGGGAAAACGGCATCACTTGCGGCGAAATATCCCCCTTTTTGCCAGGGCTTTTCTCTGTTCAGGGGCCTTAAAAAGGACGTAACTCAATTTTCTTTGACGTGTACGCAACTGGGGATAGGAGAGAGGAAGAGAAGGAGAGAGAGAGAGTCAGTTGTCCTTGCCAGCATCATTTTCAGACTTGTCATCTTGAAGTCAAAGTGGCGCCACCGCTCAAATTGAAGTGGCTCAAAGAGTATGATCGTGTATAATTCGGTATAGAGTTATGTGCACTGCACCGACAAACTGCAAAAAGGCAGTTATATAGGAGAACTCTATTTGAGGATAAGGGAAGGGGGCAAACCGGATTAGTCCTCCTCCTTCTCGTCGTGTGTATGAGTCTCTTAAGCGGCTTTTTCTTCAAGAGAGATGGAGAAAAAAGGGGCATCTCTCTCTTCTTGTGAGCTGATCGATTTGCTGTAGGCGCACTGACAGCAGATCTCTATGCTACTGGGAGTGAGCTGTTGAAGGAGGAGAAAATGGGATGATGGCACAAAAGTGTTTCTTGTTGATCAGTATGCGACAACATGAATCAATGATGGATGACATATGTTGCGCGAATAGAAGGATTGGTCGCATGTCCCCGGAGTGGCTGAGAGGCTTTCTCTTGACAATTTTATATTTGATCCGGCTTTTGAAACACGATCTGCGAAAATGAAGAAAAAGGATCAGAAATATAAGATTGACCGCTCGTTTCCACGAAATTTTCCCAACGCGCGATTTTGACATTTTCCCCGAAATCTTCAAATATCACAGACGTCAACTTTCTAATCCTCTTTACAGCATGCGATGGGACCACCTGACCCGCTTCACCCAGCGCAGCCAGCAGGAGTTCCGCGGCTTCCAGCGCTTCGTCCGCGACGGCGTGCGCACCGACTACATCCAGTCCGTGTTCCCCGCCGAGTCCTTCCCCGCGTGGCAGACCATCAACACGGGCGTGTACCCCGACGAGCACGACATTGTCGCCAATGAGTTCTACGACCCGTTGTTGACGCAGAGCTCCCGGCGGAAGATGTATTTCAGCCACCTCGATGAGCGGATGACGAGCGAGGTCAGCTGGTGGAATAAGATTGAGCCGATTTGGGTCACAGCCAGGAACAACGGGCTTAAATTTGTCCAATTATTATGGGCAAGGTATGTTCAAGTCATTTTTATTTTGAATAAATACTCATAAAATAATTTGCAATGTAGATGTGACGTGGCCTGGTTCACCGTCAACACGATGACCCCTGACAAGGACGAGTGCGAAAATGTCTACGCCAAGGACGACTCCAAAACGCTCGCAATCAACCTGGAGACGGCAGCAATCTCATTCCAGAAGGGAAAGGACGCTGCAATCGTGAGTTAAATGTCAAAGAATGGCCAATTAGGACACCGAGAAAAGTTTTGACGCTAATCTCTCCGTCGTTGTTCCAGATTTACGAAGACAGCCTCGGCAAGGCCAGTGAAGAGTTCGGCCCCTTATCCGAAAACGCAGAGAGCAGCCTTCGCGCAATCGACGACGCCCTGGCCACCTTCCTCCAACGCCTGGGCGAGGCCAACATGGACGACCACGTCAACGTCGTGCTCGTCTCCGATCACGGCATGACCTACGGCGCGAACCCGCTCCCCTCCCAGCACCCGGCCGAGTTCCCAGTCCGCTCTGTCCGCGTAGAGCGCGTCCCGCTCGCCAGGCTCGTCCACCCCGTCGTCCGCAAGGTTGAGATGATCGTCGGCAGCGGCGCGTACGCCATGGTGTTCCCCAAGAGTGAGCAGTACACGGACCGCATCGTGGAGGAGCTGAGGAAGCGGCTGGAAGGGAAGGACGTTGAAGTCTACACGAGAGAGGAGATCCCCGAACATCTCCATTGGAAGGTACGTTCGATAGTGACAGCTTCTCTCCCTTCAAAAATCAAAACATCCTCGGGGGATTTTCCTTTTCCTTCGAGTTCCCAAAGTTTTTCCCTACTCAATGACAGACAGCTCGCTCCAGGGCATGAGAAAGAAGGAAGAAAGAAGCCCTCTTTGCCACACATAGCCGAGACTTGTGCAAAAAAGGGGAGGGAAGAATAGTGAAACCACTTTGTCTGATTGCTTTCTTTATAAAGCTATTCCAGGAAGAACGGAAAGGGGGAGAAAGTGTTTTGTATACATATAAAATAGCATTATTTTAACAATCCTTCAATTAACCTGATTAGGAGAGTGACAATAGTCCCCCAATTCTCCTCCTGGCCCATCCTGGCACTGTACTCCTCCGAGCTGGGGCGAACCTCCAACGACCCGGTTCCGTCTCTCAGCGCTATGACAACGGCGAAGATGTGACGAATCAATTGCAGCAGTCCCCGCAGGGCGTGGCTGGCTACGACCCTGAAGAGGAGGACATGAGGGGCGTGTTTATGGCCAGAGGACCAGGTAACAATTATGGCAATCTTTCTTTGTGTCATTCTTAACCTGCTGTTGTTTCAGGTTTCAAACAAGACGGCAAGACCTACGATCCCATTGAGCTCGTTGATCTCTACTCCATGTTCTGCCACCTGCTCCGGATAGAGCCTCATGGGCACAGCCAGGGCGTGTGGGAGCGGTTCAAGGACCTGCTCAGGAACTCGGTTGGGCCTGGGGCTACCGTCAGTGTGCTGCTGCTGGCTGTAGCTAGCGCTGTGGCTCAGCTCATGGTGTAATTTGACAGTCTCCACTAAGTGGTTGATGATGCTATTAGGTGATCATGTGAACTGGCATTCAATGTCAAATGAATAATGGAAAATGACGACAAAAATTAAATCAGAAAATCATTTTAGAGTCGCGAATTATCCAATTTGGTTGAAGATCAAAATGAATCCCGGCTTTCGTCAAATCATGTAGATAATTTAGTGACAGATAGTAAAGTCTGTGAACGGTAATATTGATGAGATTACTCAGGTTTTCAAAAATGAACACATACCAAAACGCATAAATATCTTACGAGAAGTGGAAAAAATGACTTTAAACAAGCTTTCAAAATTCAAAACGTCTAAAAGAGTCTAATCTTTAGAAATATGTCTCCACCATTCAAAAAGTGACGGTAATTGAATTAACAATGAAGGCTTTCTTTCTCCCAATTTTCGTTCCCAATTCAAAGACGAAATGCACATTTTATCCCTCCGTCAGCCACGCAGAATGTTTAAAAATGTCTTTTGAGGACAAAAACTGCAACACTATTGCAATGGAAAATGGCTAAAAAGCACGGCTTTCGTCCCCATTTTGAAACAAATTTGATATGATGAACACTAAATGGAATCTAGCAATGGAATAGAGGAAGAAATTATCAGGGATACACCGCATATTAAAATTGGACATGATTTGCTTATCTGGAAACTCTGATAAAATTAAAAGCGCGTACCTTTTACACGATAGCGGTGAGAAACTTTTCTTCGTATAAATTACCCTATATCATAACTACTTATTATACTGATGTTCTAAAAAGTATTTTATCTTATTAGCTCACTGTTTATGAATAAAGTTGGCTTAACCTATTCTTTGTAACTGACTATGTGTGCGTTGGGTGAGTGACTGGTAAATTATATTTATTATACATCATTAAAAGTAACTTACATTAAAACGTGTTTGTGTATGCCTGTTATGAATATTTATGTTTTGATCTCTTTTAATAAATACCTGTCAATGGATGATGAATGAAATAAAACTAATTACTGGGCTCAATTCCCACTTTTACAAATATGTTCTTTTATTTTTAGAATCATGCAGGCCCTGACAAGAGACATTATGTATTTTCTTTCCCCTCACGAATCCTGGCAAGAGATTTTCCCTTGACCAATTTTCTGCCCCAGACCGCAGATATTTATTAGTGCCCCAGACATGTAAACCTTGGATTGCTTGGATCATGGATGAAATAATTTCTCTCTTTAATCCAAGGCCAAACTATTAAAACTTATAATTCTATTGTTTCCATAAAGGCATGAAACTCCTTACGAATATGTTATTGATGAAACTTCTTTAGTGGGAACTTGTAAAAAAAAAAGGAGGAAGCCGAAAGTAGGAGCTGACGACAGTACTTTTTTCATCTTCCCCGTTCTTTAATGAGTTTACTCATGGCTGGGAATCGAGGTCCAACATTTTCCTTTTTCCATTTTCTTTCCCTCAGGGACTCACAACTCAGTGATTAGAATTAGCGACCCAGCAGAGCCATTTTACTTTTCGACTGTGTTTCGCTCTTTCTTGTCCTCGCTCGACATCCTCGACTCCGACGATTCCATCTTCTTCCGACTCCCTGGGTCCCTTGCTGTGCTGCCGTTCCTTCAAGACCAAGTCTCCTCGCCAGTCCAATGACCATGAGCACGTCCCACCTGGTGATCCGTGAGGTCGAGATCCTCTTGGACGTGGAATACGGGAAGGGCACCAAGGCTTACCTCGACACCGCCTGCATGGACTACTTCCTGCTCACCAAGGAGGTCAACCTCGCCGTATCCTTCCAGTGCAGGAGGCCGATGCTGAGGATGAACTTGAGCGTGGAGCCCGCTCAGTCCGACAGCAAGCGACTCATGACCTTCAAGGTGGTGGACACAAAGCAACTCGGCAGCGACAAGGAGAACTGGGTCGAGGAGCATCTCATCAAGCCGGGCGAGAACATGTACAAAGGGCGGCTGGTGGCGCAGGTGACCAACGGGGACTTGGGATTCAGAACCGGGCTCATGTTCACCATCACCATGGACATGGTCGTGCCCTTCAAGCTCTCCAAGATGCTCGACTACATGTCCGAGAAGGCGCCCACGGACTACGAGCTCATCACTTCCGAGGGCAAGCATCTGCCTTGCCACAAGACCGTTCTGGGGTCCCTGTCGCCGGTCTTCAAGGCCATGTTTTCCAGTCAGTTGAACGTGGACAACAAGGAGTCGCTGACCTTGACCGACGTCACGCCGGGGTCGGTGGAACTGCTGCTCAAGCAGCTCTACCAGACGGAGCCGCCCGCGCCGGAGAGCATTCCCAAGCAGGACCTGCTCGACTTGAGCTCCCTGATCAACCTGTACCAGTTGGAGATGGGTCCGCAGCACTGGAACCTGGAATACGATCTCCTGCAGATCCTGGACATTGACTGCGCGTTCGTGCTGCTCGCCCACGCGCACTGCTTCGACTACCCGGTGCTGAAGAGGGACGCCAAGAGCCTCATCCTGGAGCACTACTCGACGCTCAAGGACATGATGCAGTGCGAGGGGTGGAAGCGGGTGCACGAGCAGTATCCGCACGTCATTGAGGACTTTGGCAGGGACGTGAAGATCTCCCTGAAGAGGAAACGGGAGGAGAGCGAGTCGGACTAGCTGATGCCGAAAGGAGAAGAAGGTTCGTCATGTGTATGCTTCTGTTAAAATTTAAAATGGCAATCGTGATCCGCTACAAAATTCCCAGTTTATTTGCAAGTGAATGCTATGAAAATATAATTATGATATTTCTATGGAGCAAGCTTATCTTTTGTCAATGGTGTAAAAATTGATGCACTCATTAGGTAGCATACCAATAACCTGCTATTTTAATTTGGGTATTTGTGCTCTGATCCTATGCCTAGGAGTGGGAATCCATGTACATTACCACACTATGAGTGGGAATACTTGTAATGCGACGTTCCCACTCCTATGCATGGAGATTTTCCAAATTATTTTGCTTTCACGCAACCTCGTTATTTCGGTGGTATCAAGAGGTTTAGGGATGATTAGCGCCTTTAAAATATTTGTGTTATCTTTTATAAATAATATAATGAGACTTGTATATTCTAATGAGATAATTTAAACAATAAATAAATAATCAATGTCCTCGACGGTAACAATATTTCTAATTACCCTGCTGTTCAGGCGCTACACTGCAAGGTTTTACGAGTATATAAATATGACTCGAGTTCCAGAGCTCCCTGAAGTAGGGCTCTTTAAAAATCCATACAAGCTGACAACTCGACAATCGAAAGCCGGGCGAACAAAGGAGTGAGAAGGATGGCTCTTATGTGGTCATTACCCTGGTTTGGGACTGCCTCGCCATTCTGGGTGGCAATAGTGATTGGACTTATTCTGGCCAAAATCCTCTTTAGGAGTAAGCCGACAGTGGTAAATGAGCCAGTGACGAAAACAGAGCCATCAACACGTATCTCATCACCGACCTCTACAGCATCCAATGTGAACAGTGACAGCACTGTAAAAGCCCCTTGTGGCACTGAGAAGCAGTGTGCGGACCAGGACGGCTGTTGTCAACAAGTTCAGCCTTCGGAGGAGACCTTCACCGGATGCTGTGGAGGAGGAAGTTGCAAGGACAGCACTCCACTGAAAAAGTCGCTCCGTGTGATTTATGCTGGAACAACCGGAAATTCGGAGACTTTTGCCCGGATGATCGTCGCATCCGTGGGGAAGAACGACAATCTCTATCCGTACATTGACGCCGCGGCTGTGGACGTCGCCTCTTACGACGACCCAGAAGAGCAGCTGCTGCAGGAAAGGGGTGACAACACCGTGATTGTGCTCCTAACGTCAACGTATACGGAGGGCACTCCGCCGAAATCAGCCGAGTGGTTCTACAAGTTCCTGGAGGAGTCCTCAAAGGACTTTCGCGTTCAACGCACTCTGCTACAAGGCCTCAACTTCACCGTGTTCGGATTGGGCCACTCGCTCTATGCGGATCACTACAACACCATTGCTAAGAACTGCGACCGGTTTCTGCACCAGCTGGGCGCGAAGAGGTTTCATAGCCTAGGGCTGGGTGATGAGAATGTCGCCGGGAGCAAGTGCGGCTCGATGGAAGCGGATTTTGAGCAGTGGAGGTTGAGCCTCATAAGGAGGTTGACCAAATGGGTGCAGGAGGAGACGAAAGCCGAGCTGGGGAAAAAGGAGAGTAAGAGTAGTGACTTGGGAAGCACCGGAGAGGAGGACGACTATGACTCCAGCAGCAGCAATGAGGACGCCTCCGACTACTCCGATCTGGAGGAAGAGGATAAGGAAAACAATGACGGCCTCGTGGATTTGGAGGATATGGGCAACTTCATGAAGAAGGCCAAAGACACCAAGGAGAAGGAGAAGAACTCGGAGCCCAAGGAGATGATCACCCCGCTCTTGCGAAAGTCCCTCACCAAACAAGGCTACAAACTGATCGGATCGCACTCTGGCGTCAAGATCTGCCGCTGGACGAAGGCCATGCTCCGAGGTCGCGGCGGCTGCTACAAGCACTCGTTCTACGGCATCGCGTCCCACCGCTGCATGGAGACGACGCCCAGCCTGGCGTGCGCCAACAAGTGCGTGTTCTGCTGGCGGCACCACAGCAACCCCGTGGGCACGGAGTGGCGCTGGAAGATGGACTCGGCGGACGTGGTGTTGGAGGGCGCGTTGCAGAATCACTACAAGATGGTGAATCAGATGCGGGGCGTGCCCGGGGTGCTGCCGGAGCGGCTGAAGGAGGGCATGGATGTGAAGCACTGTGCGCTGTCGTTGGTTGGAGAACCGATTATGTATCCGGAGATTAACAGGTAAAATTGCATTAGTTTTATGTTTTCTATAATATGGTGCATAACCAGTGGTGCATTTCTTTTGCTGTCAGTTTCTTTTTGCATTTTAGTGTGCAGATATCATTTTGTGCGCTTTACACAACCATGAAACATGTTCAAAAAGACGCTCGTGCTTCTCTGACGGATTCTACGCCAGATGTTAATATGCTTTTGAACGGGGACTTGTACCTACAAAGGGAGACTGACAATAGTAAAAGCTTTTTTTTATATCCATTCCTCTTCCATTTCTTTGCCAAAAATATATAAATGCATCCATTGTCTATACCGTTTACACGTTTCAAAATATTAGCAAATGCTGACGAAAGCTAATAAAAATATATTTAATGCCCTTTTCAGGTTCTGTGAGCTCTTGCACGAACGCGGCATCTCCAGCTTCCTCGTGACCAACGCCCAGTTCCCGTCCGCCATCGCCAACATGGTGCCCGTCACGCAGCTCTACGTCTCCATCGACGCCTCCACCAAAGACTCGCTCAAAAAGATTGACCGACCGCTATTCAAAGACTTCTGGGAAAGGTTCCAAGACAGTCTCCGCGCACTCGCGACCAAGGGACAGCGTACAGTCTACCGGCTGACGCTAGTCAAGGGGTGGAACGCTGAAGAGATGGACAACTACGCTAAGCTCGTGTCCCTCGGCAGACCTGACTTCCTTGAAATCAAGGGTGTGACCTTCTGCGGCACCTCAAAGGCGTCCACACTCACCATGGAGAACGTCCCCTGGCATGAGGAGGTGCTCGGCTTCGTCCAACAGCTCTGTGACCGTCTGCCGGACTATGAGATATCCTGTGAGCACGAGCACTCCAACTGCGTGCTGCTCAGCCACGTCAAGTTCCGCGGCGAGGACGGCAAGTGGAACACGTGGATCGACTATGACCGGTTCCATGAGCTGATCAAGGAGTATAACGAGTCCAACGGGGAGAGGACGTTCTCCGCGATGGACTACACGGCGCCGACGCCGGACTGGGCCGCGTTTGGGAGCAATGAGAGAGGGTTCGACCCGGTCGACAGGAGGTTTCACAGAAAGAGGGGCAAGGCGAATAATGCAACCGCGAAAGAGAGTGATTGAAATACGAGTATTAGTGGCCCTGGCATTTTCTCAAATGCACTTATGGTTTATATGATTAATTAATTGGTATTATGTGCATTTGCAAAGTTATGATGGCATTCGTATTTATTGCACTAACAAATGGTATTTTGATCATGTTTATTTTTATATTTAATACATGAAAAGTGAGACGTCCGTTTCCATAATAAAATCACGCGATTAATATTTTTTCTGTTCCTCCTGTCAAACATGAAAATAAATATAAGAGAAAATTCAGATTTTTCCTGTAACAAAACTTCTGTTGCCGGATTTCGATGTTTTTGTGATATGAAATGGGCGGCAATGAAAAAAATATGATGGATTAGACTAGAACAAAGTTTGGTCAGCCCAGCTTGGCAGCATCAATCAGAGCTGAGTGTAGGAGATTCTTCTTCTCCTTCTTCCAGCTTGTAACACCGCCGCAAGGCGGAAAAATGATTCAGAAAATCTTCGTCAGATTGGCTGTAGGGTTGAAACTTTATCCTTTGCAAGCACATTTAATCCGTACCAGCAGCCCTGCCTCGATCCTAAAGCTCTTTTTCCCCAGGGAGAGATTTTGAATGTTTTGCAGCAGCAATCAAAGTCAGTTTAGGATTAGAATTTCTTTCCAAATGCTTGCCGAGGGCTAGTGAAGAGTGAGTGTGTGCGTTTCGTGCGAATGTAGCAGCAGGACGAGAGAGAAAATGGCGTGTGGAGAATACAAAAACTGGGAAATCAAATACATATGTTGCTATTTAAATGGAAAAGGGAGGAAGTAACGTTTTGTGTCCTACTTCCGTCAATAACCGGCCGGGAGAAATTGATGTGTGGACTCGATTTTTGACGTTGCTATTTTTGTAATCATTGTTACTTGTGAGCATGAACCTACTATACTTTATATAATAGCTCTATGCTTGTGAGGTACAAGATTCGGCGTTCATTCCTTTTATCAAAAAATATTCACATTTCCTTGTGCATAAAAGTAGAGGACTAATTTTCTCCTTTTGCATTGAATTATTTAACTTATTATTATTAGATTTTACGGAGAGAGCAGTGCTTCATTTTATGTCAAAACTCAAGATAAAGTCTACTTTTCTACGTTTTGGTTTAAGACACGACTTTTCCCTTCGAATCGGACCTTTACGGCATTTTTATCCTCGACTTTGGCAGCCATCGCTATTACTGCTGCCTCCTTCATACTCCTATCTGCTTGCTGCCGCTACCGCTACCTTTGCCATTCCATACCCATTCTTCTTCTCTCTTCTCCTCCTTTCCCTTGGAAAAAAGGAGTCAGTTCGGATTTTCCCTCCTCCTTTCCACCTTGAGCTTGAGTGCGCAGTTATTTTCTTGATGCAAGAGCAGTACAAGTATGATAGAACTTGAGCTGGAGGAGGTTAGACCAATTCTCTCCCCCTTCCTAGGCCGGCAATGGGTCTCCTTCCTTCTCCGCTTCTTTTTGAGCTGGCTGGTTGGCAATCGAAAAAACTGCCACGGCTTCACCGAAGAAGAAGAAAACTCTCACGGTGATTGCCGACGCCAGAAAAGAAGCTTCTTCGGCAGCTAGCCGCGTCCTGAGAGACAGACTTACGGCGCGCAGCCGTGATTAGGTTTTCCCTCCACCTTCCACCAGGTTATGTAGTAGTCTTCACAAGTGGCTTGCTCGATCGCTCGCCCAACTCACCGGCGGCGGTCACCGGCAAAGCTGTCTTCCAAGAAGGGAGGAGAGGACCATGCTGATGCCTCCACAGCCAAGGATGGTAGTAGTTACCTTCCTCTGATCTACCTGTGGAATGCTGTGCTGCTGCTGCTACTGCTGCAAAGACGACGAGCGAGTTGGTTTGGACTGAGTAGCTGGTTGGACATGAGAGTGGCCGGCATGGTAAAGATGACGATGATGATGATGAGCGCAGATTGAGGAGGAAGGCAAACGACTTGAAGCTCCTTGAGGCAGCAATGCCAATGGCGCTCTGTCGTCGTCGTCACTGGCGTCGGCGCCGGCCTGCACGGCGAAGGTGAAGGGAAGGGATCAGGCAAGCAAACCAGCCTGCAGTGAGCTAGTGTGAGCGAAGTGAACGGAGCACTCTGAGGAGAAGTTAAAAACCTTGTCTAAAGTATAAGAGAGAGATAGAAAAGTGAAGTTCCAGTTCTGGTGATTTCAACGAGGGAATCTCGTTTTCGTGCACCGTGCATTCGGCTTTCCGCCGTAATTTGACCGATTGAAAACGCCGGTTTTGGGGGCCTTGTGGTCTTCCAAGTCCGCCTGAGTGAACATGAGCCGTGCCAATTGCTCCCACCTGTAGGCAGTGAAATCATCATCCTGTAGAAGGAAGAAAAAGACGGCTGAAAAATAACAGCAGTTGGTTCTTAACAAAGCTGCGTTATCACAACCGCTATAGACGGTAAAAGTGCAAACACACACTATAATTATAACACACACACAAGATGCGTCCAAGAAATCGTAGTAGCCCTGAGCGGCGTCCCAGCCCCTCCAGGCGGTCGAGAATGTCGCACCACTCGCAAATGTCACCACACTCCCCGCACAGCCCGCACTCTCCTCCCTACGGGGGCGGAGGGCACTCTCCACAACGGAGACCACGGCGTGGCCAGCACCGGGAAGAGGAGGAGGATTCGCCAACACCTATCTGCAGGTGTCGAGTGCTCTACCTCGGGTCTGCAGTGCCCCATGTGACTAAGGACGGGCTACAGGGCATTCAAGAGCCCTTGAAGGAGCTCTACCCTGAAGATGGTGCTCTCGGTGCTAAAGGGATCGACTCGTGGCTGAGTGTCTGGTCCAACGGTTTCCTGTTGGAGAACGTGGACGAGAATCGCAAGAAGGTGACCCGGTTCTTCCCTGTGGAGTCTTTGCACTACTGTGCGGCGGTACGCTACGTGCTCGTGCCGGGTACGAACGCAGACATGGTGCAGCGGTTCCTGCCCCTGGACTCCCCGTTTGCGCGAAACCCCAATATGAACCACCCGCCGCTGTTCGCGGCCATCCTGCGGCGCACGAGTGGCATCAAGGTGCTCGAGTGTCATGTCTTCATCTGCAAGCGGGAGACGGCTGCAAATGCGCTAGTCAGGTAGGCAAATAACAGACTTCGAAGTGCATCATCATCCGTCAGAAGAAGGCCTTAGAAGAATAGATAAAAAGTGACCACGTCTTCAAACGGAGGAAGGTTAGGTTTAGAAAGGGCGAAAACGGGTTTATCCCATTCCACGTCGTCGCTCAGTCGCTTGGTCATTCGTATGCCTGGCTGGCTGCATGTAAGAAGGATTGTTTTTGGGGATTTTGTTCGACGGTCAGTGAGTGAGTCGGCAGTCGGCACGGGCTAGCTGCTCAAAGAGCTTGTTTCCTTCTGGCGGTGCTCAGCATGAGATGCAGTTCAAGTTGGAACAATGATCGGGGAAGGAAGTCTTAAGAGAAGGGACACAGGGGGAGGGGACAATTTTACGGCCAAGTAGGAACGGCAAAATGGGCATTTAAAAGCTGCAGGGTATCACTGTCGATTGTAAAAATGTTCAAGCCTGTTTTAGGAGCTTCTGGAAGATAAAGAAAACCGTTTTCAATGCTACCCACATTCGTGAGATTTTTGTTCTCCAGGCAGATCGTAAATATTAAGATGGAATTTAAGGGGACATGGGTGTTTCAAGAATAGTCAGGGAGAAAATGAAGAAAAGAAAAAAAAACTTTCGGTATAGCTTTAATAGTTTGAATAACAGCCAAAAGAATGAAACTACATATCATTTTCGTTCCTGATAATCTAAGTTTCCTCATCATTTTAAAAGAAAAAGATGGTCCCATAGTAGCCCAAAGTAGAGCTTATTTCTTATTACCAAGTTGTTTGGAACCACTGCGATAAATTTTTTAAACTTTAAATTTCCTTAAACTGTTTAAAATAGTTATTGTCCCCATAGTCATATTGGATTCGTTTTAATAGTCCTTTTCTGAAGGCTTTTCATGAATAGTAGGGTCTAAGATACTTCCTTGCTTAGCTTTGTTAGAAAAGTTCCCAAGCATAGAAATAAACAAGTTCCCAAGTGTCAATGGTTATCCAAACGCATAATCATAACTCATTTCAGGTGCGCTTTCCACGCATATGCGGACTCCACATACGCCAAGCGTCTGGAGAGCGGCCAGTCCCTCTACGGGACCATTGGCGCACCCACGCCTATCCACATGGCCACGCCCACACCAGGGGGAACACCAGGGCTAGACGGCTCCAAGGAGTACCAGCAGAGTGTTCTCCAAGTGTCTGAGGATTCCATTGACTCCATCGAGAAAGTTGAGGAATGGAAAGTGCTGGCGAATGGAAATGCGTTGTCCCCGGCACAGCAGGCAGCAGCGGCTGCAGCAGCGGCAGGCAAGAGGCTACCCAATGGACACAATCCCAGAGAAAACGGTGAGTGCTGAGATGATTTTTGAGCATGTCAATTTTTCTTCTTCCATGCTCTTCAGTGCTCTTTATATTGCCTTCAGTACTTTTCATCGCTCTTCATTACTTTCAACTCTCTTGAGTGCTCTTCATTACTTTTCAGTGTTATTCAGTGCTCTCCTCTATGCTCTTCAGTACTCTCTTCGGTGATTATAGTTCCAAAAGTTCTAATAAATATTCTTAATTCCAGGCAATGGAACCTCCCCAGATGAAATCTCTGTCGCCAATGGAGACGACAACCATAAAGTGTGGCCGGGTAAGACCCCGGAGCCCCCAGAGGCCCTCTACGGGGACTACGGCAGCACCATGCGCAGCTTCAGATCATCCGCCTCCGGGCTGTCCCACCGCAACCGACCTCGGCAGATGATGATGCCGTCGTCGCCGCCTCCGCCGCCCATCCCGGAGGAGCTGCAGTCCACCAGCAAGGAGGACTCCCCCAAGAAGGAGAAGAAGAAAAAGAAGCGCTCCAAGAGCCGCGAACACGCAGGCCACAATGTGACAGATGGCGGGGCGCCATTGCTCAACGGTGATGTTCCTAGAGGCCACGAGTTCAGAGGCAGCAGCTCGATGCTCAACGGCCCAACCCCGCTCAGAGCGGCGGGCAGAATGCAGAGTGTGGGGAGCTTACTTGGTGCTCCCAACGGACCTGGACCGCACATGCGCATGAATGGCCACGGTCCTCCCCGGGGAATGCCACCCGGCCCAGTGCCACCTCACATGATGATGGGCATGGGCACTCTCCCGCCCAATGGCAAAAAGGCAGGGACCTTCAGTGCTCGCAGCAAGAAAGGGCGGCCAATGCCTCACCCATTCATGATGTACCCTCCTCACCCTCAGCAACAGTTCTACGGTGGCCCTCCGGGGCCTCCCCCACCTCACCTAATGCCCCCTCCAGGTCACCCACTCTATGGAATGCCCATGGGAGGCCCTGGAGGCCGGCCTGGTGCAATGGAGGAGCCCATCTACATGCCGCACAATGCGCGACCAATGTCACCAGTGGCCAGTTACCAGCCTGGTCACTTCCCGCACGAGGCGTACTATAACCAGCAGCAGTATGCGACTATTGACAAGGCGAACAAATACCGCAAGAACAACAAGAAGGGCAAGAACAGTGGCAGCAGCAAGCAGCCAAGCTCAGACTCAAACGCCGACGACTCTGAATTCAACGCCGGCATCTACAAGAAGGGTCACATCAACGAGCGCGCCTTCTCCTACTCCATCAGGAACGAGCACCGGTCGCGGTCCTTTGGCTCGCTCGCCAACCTCCAGTTCGGGCCCAACGGTGAGCCTGTCATGATCCCCGCGTCCGTCAACGGGGACAACGGAGAGCCCATGAACGGCAACGGCCACCCGCACCCGCAGGAGAACGGGGTCATGGAGAACGGTCAGCCCGGTAACGGCGCCGCTGGAGGAGGAGGAGGCCGGGACTACATGCAGTTGATGACCGATCTAGAGCTCGGTGATGACACTATTGAGCGGAGTGAGGTCCCGCCCGGCCTTTACCAGCCCCACCCAATGCACCAACACCCCCACGGCCCTCCCCCTCCTCATATGATGATGATGCCTCCAGAGTACATGCAACAGCAGCAGCACATGGCCATGATGGCGGCTGCTGCGGGTGGACCGGGAAAGAAGAAGAAGAGATGAGTTGAGTGGACTTGATGGGCTTACAGAGGAGATGACCAAGGTAGGTCTGAAATGAAAAGAGCAATGTTGACGAACTTGACGGAGGCGTCAGTCAAGCGTGAACGAGAAAGAAAATATGGAGCATTATGAATTTAACACGGAGTGCAAATTTAGAGTAGAAAAGTATGAGCACACGCTACCTTGAATACATGTGGCATTGCAATGAAAGTGACTTAAACACAACATAGATACCGTGGACACATGCATCACCAGTAGATATTCTCTGGCCATTGTATGTCGTCTACCTTTTAGCCACGACAACGACGACCAGAGCTGGCACGAAATCTCTTCATTCTTCGTCTTCTCTTTCAAAGAAGACGTCAGTTTCATTTATGACACACCTAGTTTGGTATATCTTATGTCTTACATATGTGTGTGTGCGTGGAGGAACTCTTTTTGCTGCTGCTGTTTCTATCGAGCCGACAACAGAGCTGAGGAGAGAAGAATTCTTTCTTTTGCTGCCGCTCCAGTGCCTTCAGCTCTCCTCAGTATGGAAAGCAAGTCAAGTGTGCAATATTCGCATTGATATACACACGGTTGGAAAGTGTGAAAGAGAGAGGAGAAGGGCTTTTATGATAGCGAGATGGTTCAGTTAAAATCCAGGCAATTAAGAACACTCTTTGACTCTCTATTCAGATGTGTATTAAAATATAAAGTGGACGGCTACTTCTTCAGCAGCTACTGTCATTGTCTTTTTTGCTGCTCTCAGCCTCTTAGCTGGTTTTATGAGCTGGAATGCTGCAAAGACGACATGTTGATCTTTTTATTTCAATTGTTGTCCAAAGAAAGTTATTTATTAAGTGACATTTATCTCTGGTTCATTGTTATGTCTGGAGCTCAGACGAGGAACATTTTGCCTGGGATCATATATTAGACTAGTAAGTAGCAGGTATAGCATGTCGCGTCTCATTAGTTCCTGTTCCATTTGCCACTGCCTGCGTACATTTGATTTTATTTGTCTTTTTCCCATGGTTGTTCTGAAACAACAAGAAGGCCTTAAACGTATTTTCTTTCTCTTTCAGATAAACGGAGCCATGCTTCACTGGATTCCCTCCACGAGATGATCAACTCAACCTCTCAGACAATATTATAGATGATTGCTCCCCCAATATACTCAAAACAAGAGTGTTTGTGTAACAACATAGTAGAAGATTGGAATTAAAATTGGAAGAAAGAGGCAAAAGGACGCTTTTTGCCATATATGATAACTTAATAGTCCTTTTATTTTTCCGAAGAGAAGCATAAAGAATAAAAGATATATATAATGAACTTTCTCCAGAGTAGTATTGTGTAATTACTCACTTAGCCTTGCATGCGTAAGCTTCATGTGAACCGGGCGGGTGGTGCAAAAACGCTAATTGACCGTTTGACCTGAAGCCAAAAAGATCCCCACGTTTATCTGCTACATTTTTCCACGCCAATTTGCCTCTGCAAATACTCAGTCAGAGATAATCTGCAGCAGCAGCAGCAGCAGCAGCTCCAATCTCCTTTTCTGGCTGGAATGGCATTTTCTCTACGTGATGAGAAACGAGCTCTGAGGCTCTCATATAGATTCCGTTTACTGATAGCTATATGCAGTTGAGAGGTGCTGACAGCCGTTTTAACTGGGGATTTTTTCGTCAACAATCAATTCATGCTTTTCAATATAATTGAGTCCTAATCTGACATCACAGTTTGTGTTTTCTTCTGGGCATTACTCAAGTCAAGTTGACAGAGAGTGTGCTCCAAAAAAGCTGGGTTATCTCTCATCCACCTGGCAGGCTACATTGTCCGATAACCAACCCTTCTTTTTGTAGATCATCTTGAAAGAGATCGATTGCTACAAATGCAGCGATGCCACTTTGACCAAATTCAAAGAAGTACATTCATTTCATGGCCTCCCTGCATGGAGTGAATATAAAAATACCAGCATGAACGGATCAATCGCTTGGAAATATGAAGAAAATAGGTTCGTTATCGGGATATTGTTATAGGGTTGAACCCCTATGCATACAAATGTTGACCGATAAGTCCACTTTCTCCCCTTCTTTCCGGTCAGGGGACTTTGAACACATGTTTGGGGATGATGGCGCGCGTGTCCATTTGAGAGTAATGACTGCAACATGTGTACGTGAGTGTGGGTAAGTAAGGGACCTTGTTTACTCGATTCAGGAGGGCCACGCCTTTTGCAGCCCACAAAACGACATAACCCGTTTTCTCCCTCCCTGCAATACAAATGAGATCTGAAAAGCAATATGCAGTAGAATAATAACTGATAAGCATGGTTTGCATTACACAGATCCGAAATGCAATTTTGAACATTGCTGCCATATTATGAATATATTTCATACCTTCGTTTTCTCCCATGCCGTTTATATTTTCATATTTTGCTGTCAGTCCGGCCAATTATCATCCATCTGATATCAAAATGTTTATAGAGAAAATAGCCAAGACATGCTTGAGACGTTCAGTGTGCGAAATATTCCCATTCAAAAATTATTCGATCCAAACAATCCTGTGAAAGTGTGTCAAGTCCCGGCGGCGGCGGCAGCAGCGAAAATGAAATAGTCAAAAAAATTGGAACGAATGTTTCTATATGGCGAAAACATTAAAAAGATTAGAGAAATATAAGAAGACCCTGAAATGGTAGCGTTTAAAGAAGGAAGAAGTGAAAGAGACTTGCCGCGGGCCAAAGGCTTTGCTTGGATTTTTCCTGCTATACTATAGTAGTAGTCTAAAATGGTTCTTCGAACACTTTTGAGGCTTTGAAGCACACGACGTCGACCACAGAGAGCGCATACATTTTAAGTCTGTGCGCGTCTACTACCTTCTGTTACCCCTTTCCCCTACATACCCCAGGCACTTTTTTGCTTGAGGTCAGTAGTCTCTCTGCTCTGCTATAGTCTTATACACTGCTATAAAGCTGCTCCTCCTCCTTCCCCTTTTTGGCCCTCCTCACACATTTTGGCTTTGGGCAAAAGTGAAGGAGAAGCAGAAGAAGAGTCTCTCTTTTTCTTCACTAAGAGCCTCTCGAGTCGAAAATTGTTTTGGAACAACGTGTGGCCCGTAAGGAGATTATTATTTTAGCTTAAACAGCGTCACTGGAGGCAGCAGGCACGTGAAGAAAGAAGCATCCTCCTCCTCTTCGCCCACGCCGTCTGTGGACAGACAATGTGCCCACGGACCTGCTGACGGACACACATGACAAGGAAAGCGTGCACAGCATGCAAGGGGATGACAATGAGTCGCCATATTTTTCGAGGGGTCTGTAGGTGGATTCCGGTTTTAATGTACAGACGAGGGAACAAACTATCACTAATTTGAGTAATTTCTTAACCAAATTTTCAATTCATCAAGCAATACATACCCATCGTAAGGCTAGTCTTATTTTCTCTACCTATTCCTTTTTGAGAGATTAAAAAGTCGCCGAGGCACATTTGACGTTGATAAGCGAGAATAATTTCCTTCTAATATGTCAAGAATAAAAGTCCCAGAATAGCTTAAAAAGTGATATGCAAAGGAATTTCTTTCTTCCTTTACACCAAACATTTATTTTCTCTTCTGAATTTTGAAACATGTAATGAGTATTTGCGTACTGGCTGTTATGAATTTTCTTGGAATGATTCTTATCATACCTCATATCATAAACCTTAAGAAATAATAATATCACACGTAACATATTATCTTTAAACAAATATATCATTGTTGTGAAGGTACGTTCTTTTTATGCATACATTGTCGGGGCTATTTCAAGCATACGATAAATGTGACAGTAAAAAGGCACTCTTTTAGTTACTCGTATTTTTGCTAAGTATTATTCTAAACTATGTGAAAACTATAGATCTAGTTCTTGCTTAAAGTGTGTGTGTGACATTTGCTATCAGATAATAATTATCCTGTGCTACTTTTTCCTACGAGTGCGACCTTCAATTAGTAGCTTGCTTGAATTCAGAGAAACACATTTACTGGGTGAGTGAGTCTTGCTTGCCCAACTCAGAGAACCATACCTCCCTCTTTCATTCTTCTCTCACTGTCTTTCTATTCTTCTTTAACAAATTCTTAAGGAAATCAATAATGTGGTGGAGGGATTTTTAACGGGAAAATGCGTCGAACTGTCTTTGAGAGTTTTTAATATCGGACGTAATCACCTTTGTTGCATTCTTAGATTTTAGTTCTTGCCCTCCAGGATTCCAGTGAGCAGCGATCCAAAGATGCTGTTCTCCCCACTGAAGAAGAACTTGGTGTTGTTGGACAGATGCTTGGCCATCTCCAGCTTCACGTACGAGTCCGTGTACAGCACCTGGTTGGCCTCGGCGTACTTGCGCTTCTTGTAGTTCTCGATGTCGGCGACAGACTCCTCGCGCTCCTTCACGATCTGGTTCTCCAGCGTGGAGAGGTCCTTCTCTCCCTGCTTCCGCAGGACCTCCTTCTCGATGTCGATGGCCAGGACCTTCTTCTGACGCTCAGCGTCGAGCACAGCCTTGATGCTCTCCGTCTCCTTCTTGATCTGCTCAGTCTTCTGCTGCTGCGTGGCCACCAGCTGCTCAGTCCACTGGACCTTCACCTGCTTGTAGTTCTTGGCGATGTCGACGGGGATCTCGGGCTTGGGGATGGCCAGGTTGAGGATCTTGATGCCGCCCATGCCGATGCGGTCGATGCTCTTCTCCACGTTCATCTTGACATCGGAGACCATGTCCAGGAACATGGTGTTGTACACCTCGTCAATGTTGTGCTTGGCGCAGAAGGTGCGCACCTCCTCGTTCACGCGGTCGAACACCAGCGCCTTGCGGAAGTCCAGCCCGAACTTCTTCACGAGGGGCACGAGCTTGTCGATGGTCACGTCAGAGATGACCTGGATGTCGCGGAACGTGTTCTGGATGCCGTCCTTGGTCGTGGCGCCAATGGGCGAGAGCGTGTCGGTGCGGGGCCGCACGGTGACCTCCTCCACGGTGGTGACGAAGGGGATGGACCAGTGCACGCCAGGGTAGCTGATGCGGTCGTCCAGCGCGCCCTGCACGAAGTAGATGCCGACCGTGCCCTCGTCAATGGTGTGGGCAGAGTCGATGATCATGGCGAGGGAGAAGACGACGACGAACAGCGCGATGCCGCCGCCGATGGCCAGCTTGACCATGGGGTTGTCGCCGCACATGTTGATGCCGTTGTAGTCGATGTGACGTTCGAGGGAGTTTGCGCGGCGGTCGAGGGACTCGCGCTCAGCGGTTGCCGCGGCCTTGGGGTCGTCGTCGACGGTGACGCTGGTGCTGGGACGGGTGTTTGTGCGGCCCGTGCGAGCGCTGGAAGATCTGCTTCGAGCGCCGGCCGAAGAGAGGGCTGAGCGGGCGCTGCCTGAGCGGTCAGTCACGTATTTCTCGCCTGCCTGCGGGTGGAGTGTCTGCTGCTGCTGCTGCTGTTGGTCCACACTGGGGGACATCAACCGCTGGCGCACGTCTGGGGATGCTTCTCGGTGCTGCTGCTCACGCCGGCTGCTTGAGGTCGACGCTGGACGGAGTCTGGTTGAGGACGAGTTGGACGCCACACTGCGGTGCGTGAGGACAGCTGAGCCAATGCGGGTCTGGCGGAAGTCTGGAGTGGGCTCCGTCGACGACTGGACTGTCTGCTGACTGCCCTGAGGGGTCTTCTCAGGGATGTTTGGCGGGTCGTACGGTGGCGGGCTGATGCTCGGCGGCCTCTGAGCTGGGAACTCGTCTGCGCGGTCGATGCTGCTCTGGTGCTGCTGGGTGGGGTTGTTAGAGCTGTAGCTGCTGGCCGGTCTGCTCATGGCAAAGAAAAGAGGTCTCAGTCATGGCGCCAAACGGAAACTGATCGAAATTCGAAAGACGCACGAGGCCAAACTCTTTTCAAGCGGAAACGGGATCGCTGCGGCGTCGGCTCCTGCGGCGTCGGCTGCTGCTGCTGCTGCCGAAAACTGAGGGCGACTCAGGTCTGAGTCTGGTTCTGCGACCTTGCTAAGTGCTGAGCGGAGTGTGCCTGAGTGAGCTCGAAATAATTTCATGAGTAATCACGAAACACGAATCGACTTTTGTCGACGTCACGAAAGTGAGGTAGGGGGACACCAACGAAGTGAAAGCTCTGGATGGTTAAGAGTCAGGCACTTTATTGACTTCAAGGGGGAAATACACTCTAGTTTGAGTTAGTAACTACGTGGACTTTATGTTGCAACAGCTTCTTGGCTCCAACAAATAGCCGCGCCGGGAGTTTCTCAGAACCGGTTTTAATTAATTGTTAAGGCAATATATTATTCCTATATGACGCAGTTTCACTTCTATGCAGGCCTTGATTATTGCATTAAAAACGTACGTGTCTCGGTGGTCACAAAAATACAGTAGCTGGCTATTAATGCTTACTTTGGCAGCTGCAGCAGCAACGGCGAAGGCTGGCTGCTTTCTTCCCGGGGAGCACTCTCACAGCTCTACATCGACTGCGTTTCCCCCGGGCTCCCTCCCAAGAGCGGCCGGCTGGCTAGGCTGTATTTTCAAGAGGGAAGGAAAGCAGGGTGCATCCAAAGCCTCAGCTCCCTCTTTTCTTCTTTAAAAGGTTCAAATGCACTTTTAATACGCTTTGTTAACAATGCAACAGCCTGGCAAAATTTGACCTTCTACAATCCCTCCTACTAAGGTGTAAATGCCCTACTAAACTGCACGTAAACTTTACTTTACTTGTACTTCTTATCTCAATTGCCGTATAGAGTGCATGAACTTTTCACATTGAGATGAAACAAACCGGCAACGTCTTGATAATAAGCTGCATTGTGTGTGTGTATATTCATCTCGACTTCATTGAGCTGCAGCAGCATCCAGGGCGTTGTCGCGTTAGACGTTCTTTGCAATGTAGTGAAAAGAGGATATATGTTTACACTGGAAGAACAGCTCGAGTTTATAGCTGCTGATGCAAAGAAACCGGTCGATTAGCTGCGCAGAGACTCGATGATGCATCCATAACAAGGAGATTGGGAGAATGGGGGAGAGGAGATAAGAAGAGAAAGAGAGGAAAACAATCGGAGACGTCCTGTAGAGCCAACTTTTCGTCGAAATGCAAAAATCATGTTGAGAGTCTGCTGCGATTCGAGAATAGAAATTGGCCCTCAAGCAGTTAAAGGAAAGAATTAGCAGTTATTTATGGGCATAGAAGTGACCAGACTATTATTAAATATATATTTCTTTCTATTTCAGCACAGGACATTCCAGAATACTCCATTCAGAAGGTCTATTTTTAGCGTGACGCAAATGGGGCTTTCTCAAAGTTCTGTGTAATATTAAAAGAAAAGGAGTATTTTCGGGAAATGTGACTAATCGGGAATATAGTGACGCGTGAAATACGCGAGGGTCCAATAAAATTAGACGTTCCCCTTTTAAACTTTAGAAGTTTTTCGATAGATCTAACTTACATTTTTGAGGGCCGATTCTTCTAATCAACATTTTATATATGCATTGGGACTCTTGTCATAAGTTCATATATTTTATCTCATCCCATCATCCTCATAGCTCATCCTAAACCCTCTTAAAACCACTCTGCGGCACATTGTTCTTGATTTCTTTTTCTTCCTCTTCTACGCAAAAGGCATTACACCTAACCCAGTGTGCTCTACTCAGCCCCCAAAAAGGGGAACTTCCTTCTTCACATCACGTGACCTCGACCTTTCACTTTCCAATTTAATGCTGAGCGCTCTCAAAAAATATAAATGCAGCGGCTTTATCTCTTTTGGAAAACGTAAAATATTAGAAGGAATACACATTTAAATGCAGTGCTGTAGGCGTTACAATTGTCGTATTCAACTTACAAATGGGAGAACCCATGCTATCATTAGTAGTCAGGATATGCTTCATTTCCGAGTAGAATGGCAATGATAATAATATTTTAAGAGAACATGCAGAATAAAGAGTGAGATATGAAAATTTCTTCTCTATTAGAGTTGATTTTACTGCCAAGAATAAAGCAGTTTTTGTGCTGAATGCATTTTTGTGGACGACGAAGACAATCAAGGCTTAAAAGACGCGACACATAAACCTGCTGCATGAATATGAATGGAACAAGTTTCAGGCAGTGTATGAATAAATTGGCTTCAAAACACTTACTTATGCAGATGGATTGAAAGCATTATAACATTCAATTATTGCAATTGCAAATCTTATAGAGACAGCGTATGCATAAATTATCAAGTTGAAGAACACACATAGCTATTGATTATTACCATATTTATTGGCTCCTTCGACGCCAAATTTGGCTCTTTAAAATTCCGCATACACTTCACATTTTAAGTCGTAAAAATAAACCGGACATACTTTAGCGAGAGGGGGAAATCCATTCATTGTGCACACATGAGTCTGTCTGTCCGTCAGTGCGACAGCGGCTATCTGCATTTTTGCGAAAGTTGTCTGGAATGGACATTCTACACATTAATAATTTAGCACCATATAAAACAATAATAGAAAAAAGGTTTAATTGAGGGCTCAAATGGTGTTTTTGTATCTAGAGTAAATTTTATGCACAAATACTTTAAACCCGTGTAGCAACCCCCTTAAAATCCTTTTCTCCGGTTCTTGACCCCTTGAAAAAAGAGAAAGTTTGCTCCTCCTCTAGCGGCCCTTTTAGCTTAAGGGGCCCCCAAGAAAAGAAGAAAAGAGCAGGAATTTGAGCTGCAAATGCTCGAGACGCTCTTTTCCCCTATTTATCCATCCTGGAAAGTGTATCTCTATTTAATTCCCCTCCACTACGCAGCTGGGAAGAATATTTACAATATTTTATATGCTGTGGGATTCCATGTTGGTTCTTCTTCTTCTTCTTTTACAATCTGGACCACCCACCGTTTAGCCTGTGAATATTTTCCACTCTCTAGAATATAAGAAGGAGAAGAAGAAAAGAGGAGAAGAAGGGGTCATCATACTTTTCCCCTTCTTAGTTTTGCTTCTCATGGAAGAGTTTTTGACTCTCTCTCTCTGTTTTATTATCATGTCCCTCAGTTGCAAAAATGCCACTTTTTACATTCTACATAGGAATAAAAACGTTTTAGATTATCTTCCCTCGATTTGTCAATTACTATTACTATTATACCTTCTTTTGAAGCAGTTTTGCCAAACTAAGGATATTTCAACAGGACCATTTTCATGTACTTTTTTCTCTTCTTCTCCAAATGTTAAAACTTCCTTTTTTGCTCAGAAAACAAGAAATATCCATCTTGCTATGTTTGGCATTGACAGAAGAATAGAAGAGGAAGAAAAGCGTAAAGAGAAAAAGCTTTTTTTCCCATTCTCAGGCAGGAGATGCCAAAAATGAACAAGGATTTGTATTCCCAACGTGCCTACATCGATCTCTACCAGGGGTGACAACTTTTTACAAACACAAACTCCGTGGCATCCCTTAGTATCAACTGAGTCCACTGCTAACTCCATAACTTAGCTGCAAACTGTTTTGCATATTATATTTATTATACTTGGACTCTCCCAGGGCGGCACACACTCTACCTTAAGGAAAATAGTTTAAGATTGTAAATCAAAAAATGGCAATTCATCTCACTGCATGAAACCAGGGAATAGAAAATATCAGCATAAAGAAAACTGAAATGGTATTTAAGGTAGATATTAAATGCATTAAATTTACAGAACTCTCATCAGCCAAGTTTAATTTTTGCAGCCCCATGATGTCGATTTATTTTGTCCTCGCCTTGGGGTGAATTGAGCGGCGTAAACTGTCAATCGAGGCTTTGGCGCCTTCTCCTCCTAACTCTCAATCTGCTGCTGCATGCACATCAGTGAGAAAGAAATTGGTTGGAAAATAAGTTTGCTGCTCCAAGCCGCAGGCCAGTTGCAAACGAAGAAGAACACATTTTCCCTGGAAAATATTTGCATTTCGGACGGTTTCTACTGCTGCACGAGATATGAGAGAGGAGGAGGCCCTGTTGTAAATTGAGATCGAGGGCACGAAATGTGGATCCACAAAATATGACTCTAGTCTATTTTTTCCATGCATATTCCGAGCTCTGATTGGATTTGTATTATATTCCGATTTTGTGCCTTCTCATCTTTTGTTGGACTGGAAAATGCTAATTGTGGAATGTCTGCCGATGAGCAGGTCACACAAACTCTGAAGAGAGCTCGACGCTTTTGGAGACAGTAGTTGTGGTTTCATTTTTACTCACCGTCATTCATACCTCATGGGTGGCTGACCAGCGATGCCACTTCGTTCTCTTTGTCAATATGACAGGAATGTGACCAATATTTTTAAAAGATTTACTTTTTTACATCTCCTTATTCGCACTTGAACCAGGCCAGGGTTGCCACATCCTCTTAAAGCATTTATGTGTCATGTCATCCCTGTTTACTTTTTGCCATCCCATATCCTCTTACTCGCGCCCGATGTCATGACGACGATGATGATGATGAAGGCACAAGCTCAGCAGTGAAGGAGAAGGAGAGATTTTGAAGATTTGGCAGCCATATCTGAGCAGCACACACACACACCAAACAAGATTCAAATCAGAGGGAGCTGCTGCTGCGGGTTCTAAAACTTAAGTAGCCATAAGAAAGAAAGTCTCTCCACTGCTATAAACGTCGCGGCCATTCTTTGGCATTAATTCATCTCTGCTAATACTGGGATTACAGCTCTGCTGCTCCCAGCTGTTGTTATGTTGCATTTTATGGCCTGGATATTTTATGTTCGAGTGGATTCAGACTTCTTAATTCTCTTCTTGTTGGCCAACCTTTATAATAAAATAGCTCCGACGTGAATGGCACGCCTGCCAAAATGTTGACATCTCTCTGCAAAGTGCGCAAAAGCTCCGATCAAAACTTTTAAACGCTGTTAACATATGTTGGAATATGAGAAGAAGAAGAGGAAAAACCATTTAGCTGCTGACGACAGCTTTGGCCATAGTTTTAATTCGGACAGGCAGGGAAAATTGCCTTTGAAGTCTCTTTAGAAAATGAAGAGTTATAGCCACGCATAATTAGCTGCTGCATCATGGGAGGAGGAGGAAAAAGAATACATGGCTAAAGTTTTAGCATGGAGACTGCAAGACAATGTAATTGAATGAGCTTTTCTTCCACTACAACACAGACTGTATTTGAGTTCATATGCTATAAAAGCGGCAATGATTTTAGCTCGTATGTGTAGCAGGCTTTGCCAAACACATCGTGTGTGGCTGCTAAAAGATATAATAACACCCTTTCGCTTTCCCTGCATGGTCAAAATAGCAAAGAAAGGAGTCGAAGAAGCCCTTTTGGAGGAGAGAAAGACTATGTTTAAAGCTTAGTGGACACACAAAAATGCTCGAAACACGATGCATATTTTCTACTTCATTCTTCTAGGATTATAATTGCTAGGTTCGCACAGAGAAGAGCTTGCGCACGATTATTATATTTTCTCCCGAGATTAACGAAATTCCTCCCAAAGCACATCTTCATCGAAGCCTTTTTTTCTTTGTTCTTCAATGACTCCCAATATCATTTTCTGGACTGTCGGTTTTGTGTCTCTCAGAAGGGGGTCGATTAGCATCATAACAAGATCGAGCCTCGTGCTCGCAATGAGAGTTCATGTGTTTTCATTGTTGCTGCTGCTACCAAGATATTACATGAGCCAGTTATTGTTATTGCAAATGTAGGAGGGGGAATTTTTATGCTAAGGGCTTCTCCGCACGAACGATGGTATTATTATTACATGAATAGAAAGAAGCAGTTCAATAAATTAGCCAGTAATCAGCTCTTCTCATCTCATGGACGAAACTTTCAGAGGTTGTACCTCTGCTTAAGGGCAAAAATGTGTGTGTGCATTTTAGCACAAAAACGGTAGACGACGACGTTGCAACCTCATTCATCTTGCAAAAATATTGTTTAAACGGGTTGAAGCCCGTAAATTCCTCCTTTTAGAGGCGGGACCTTTTGAGTATAAACACCGTGTTTTACACATTTCTCAGACGGTGCCCGTGGCGAAAGTTTGGACACACCTTGCAGCGCAAAAAAGTGGTGCAGTTACCGGAGGAGGAGAAGAAGGCCATTTATAATAACAGGTTATAAGGATTGTGTTACGACATTGAAAGAGCTAAAAGCGGAAAACATGCGCCCTCGTCAAATGAGAAGAGAGAAGAGTTCATTTCCCGTCTTCATGTAACTGATTCCGGTTTTCACCCCGTTAACTAGCGTCAAAATCTCTTACAATGGAAGAAGAAAACAAGAGGAATACAAGAGGTCATAATTCATCGTAATTGGGACTGATGCAATTTTCTCCGGTGGCAGTAGGCGCTCCTTTTGGGGGCCTTTTATGGTATTATTTAACACAAAAACCAATAAATTGATAGTAAAATATAAAAATGCGTATGTAATCCAGTAAATAATTCAAGCTGCGATATGTCTTAAATTGTCTAACATACCAAAAGGCAGTAGACACAGTTAGAGGTTCAATGTATCGACTAGTTTCAGTGCAATTTCATTACAATCTGAATATTATTTAAGAGGCTTCAGAGCTTCTACAGATTGAAGTGGGAGATCGAGTGGTCTGGGGCAACGCCCTGTTATATGTGCTCGACTTAGATGGAGTGGTTCTTTATTGGTAAGCCTTCATGTCGGAACAACCCTTCTTCTCTTAAAAGAAGTCATTGAAGCAAGGTAAATTAGGAATTGTCTTCCAAGCATTTCTCTCCCCTTAGCTGAGCACGGTAATTGATTTCTCCTTTTGGAAGGTATATGACCCTTTCTTTCTTCTTCTTCTAGGAGCTGTAAAACTTTCCAACCCTTTTAACTACGTGCACAAACAAGGCAAAAAGTTATTTCTCTCCGTTCCCATATCGCTGGAGAGTGCCAAGAAAAAGTCTTCATTTGCAGCCGCATGAGAAGAGCGCCTGCATTGGTGGTCAATTCTATTTGCTCGGAGAGTAAATGTAAAAACTCGCCATTTTTTCCCATCACAGGTCGAACCGGGGGTGATAAAAAGGCGCCGTACAAGCCACAAGAGGCCAAAGTGTTTGTGGACATAGGGCACCAAGATTTTAAAAGTGCACTGTGAAACACAGGTCGAATAATACATGGTCAACTGAGGTATAACTGGCAACCCTGCTTATTCATATACGTGTGTGTGTAAACTCTCCCTCCGTTTTATGACTCTCTCTCTCATTCCATACCTTTTGTGATGCATAGAAGGGAAAAATGTGCAGAGTTTTACTATCTGAGTGGTGTCAAGAGAGCTCTTTCTTTCTCGCAGCGGACAATCAGCATAAAAGTTTCACTTTTTCACTCATAAAAACTTCTCTCGACTTTTGTCATTAAGTTGATGATATTCCATACGAATTATTGCCTCAGCAGCGCGGCGGCTTTTTCCCTTTTAAAACATATTTCTCTTGATGAAGTTAAAACCGCAGCTGATCACAAATTTCGCCGCCAAACGATTGTACATTAGATGATAGACGGTGAAATGTGTCGCTCGTATATATGCATCATTATCTAAACCTTTCTGTAATCTAGGGAGGTAAAATGCTGGATGGAATGTGCATAAAAATGTCAGCAATGTCATGAGAAAAGGAATTAGGTTCTTTTTCTGAGAACCAACGTTTTCTGCTCTTAAAATAGTGTGTATTTATCTCCAAGAAGAGATCGATGCATGTGTAATAATGCTATTAAAAGTGCATTTCGTTGAGAGAGTTTCCGAGCCATATATCTCATCACATGATTCTTTGCCATTGTAAGTGCATCTTGTGATCTTTACTCAGGGTTGCCAAAAAGTCACAATTATTACAACTTTTTTCACTGAAATGTTCGAAACTATACAAAACATTCAACCCTAGCTTGGAAAGAATTGAATTTGAAGCCTAAGTGCAACTCTTTTAACATGATTTTATGCATCTTCTTCTTCTTCATCTCCACTGAAGGTCAAGGTTGAAGGATATGGGGAAGAATCTTAATAAGTTCATCTAAGCTTTTATGACGAGAAGATGAACGAAATGCACGAACAAGAGGCAAAATGCAAATTGCATAACAACATTGCAAGTATTTTGGGATATTTATTGAAGCCTAATAATAGAGTTTTTGTGCTAGTGGATTAGTGCACCCAAAATTACTGGTGTTTCTTAAGATTATTCATCAATGTGGGCACACATTCTTCTATTCGAGTGACGTTGTATAAAAGTGCTCCAAAGAAAAGCACGTTAGCTCCGCATCTTCTTAAATTAGCATGTAAAGATAGCTACGTAACGAGTAGGGATCCTTTTTCTGCCTTTAATTAGAGGCTGTATTACTTGCTAATGTATATAGAAAGGCGCATATAGTTAATTACATATGGTATCCCTGCCTCATTTATCGCGGGGTGAATGAAAGAGAGGGACGGAATAATAATAATAGAACTCCTCGGCTCATAAATAACGACTTTCTTAGCAAGTCCCGTTTTTTGTAAAGAGACAAGCCGCTGATTGGAGCTGGCTGGCGAGCCCTTGGAGGAGAAAAGACAATTTAAGACGCGTCCAGAATAATAATAACCATGATAATAAGTTGGAAAAAGAAACCTTTATAGTTTACGATAATGTTAAGATCTGACCAAGATCACGTTATTTGGCGGCAAGAAGATCGAGTATAATTTCCCTTTTTTGCACATCTGTCACTGCTGAGTCCTCGTGACCAAAAGAAAGCAAAGAATGTCCGTTTCTCTTTCTTACCTCACATTAAGAGCCGACATAGTCTATAAAACGGACCATAAATGATCAGTTTAGCTGTAAAATGTACAAAATGGCAGCCCTGCAATAGAATTAAAACACACCACAGAGCAAACAATAAAACGAGGAATGTCGTTCGTGACAATTTTCCCTGGAGACGTAAATGTGGAAATATAAATAAAACTGCATTTCTTTTATGGGCTTATTCCCAACACGACTTCTCGGAAGCGTTCCTCCGAATCCTCCGAGCTCTGACCTCTGAGAAGTAGTGTGACCTGTCGTCATGTTTCTTGCCTTCTTCTTTTTTGTCTCAGCTGCTGATGACAGGCTCAGGTTTCCAGGGCTGCTTCACCCACTTGCGGTGACAATGATGATGATGATGGTCGGATGTCACGAAAAGTGATAAAAAGTGCACACAGAGTGTGTGAAAGTAGGATGAGGGATTGTTGAGCTGACGCTAAATGAACGGAAGGTGGTTTTTAAACATCAAGAGTTTTCCTTTGAAACAAACAATCTTTCTCGACACAAAGCAACACAAGATCCAGATTCTATGGATTTCCCCTTTTGTGACAATAGAAAAGTAGTTCCCGATCATAGCTTAAGAAACAAAACAAGCTTTTCATGCCTACCGCAGACAGGGATGCCAGGTAATTGTCTTAAAAGAAGCATTAAACTGCAGTCCAAATATCATCCCTACCACAAGATGTCGATTTTATTTTCCCATCATTTTCCGGCTGATACAGGAAGACGAAGAAAATATCTCTACAAGTGCTCAAAATTGTGCGAAAGTAAGGAGGAGAAAATACCTTCACACGCCAACAACTTTATATACAACTTTCAAACTGATACTACAGCCACGAAACATTTTCTAACCCTCTCTTAAGTGCCCATATGAGCAGTGTATACAAGATGTTCCAAAACACCCTTTCCTATCCTCTCTATATCACTCAGCAGAGGCATTGCAAGTCCAGCGCGTGAGTGCGTGCACATAACTCAGCTCTACTGCTGGCACGTTGAGATCTCCACGGCTGATGTCGATTTCTCCTCATTGGTAGTCAGGCCGCAAAGGAGAATTTATTTTCTTGGGCTTGCTTGGACTTCGCTCACATTCTTCCATCCACCAAGGGATGATGGCAGAAAAAAGGGGGAAAAGGAAACTCGGGATGGGCGCATTGCATTCCTTCTAAACAAGCACGCAGCAGTGGGGGCAGACATGGCGTTACAGGCAGCAAAAACTGCGGCGGCGGCGGCGACGACCTACCTGCCAATGCTGCAAAGTGCCTTCTTCTCCTTCGTCGTCGCTTGTATGTACCAGCTAAGAAGGAGCTTTTGGCAGAGGGAAAAACTAGCCATGGGCGATTCTCCTCCTCCTTCAGTTTCTTCTTCTCCGTAGCCTCTGGTTCTCCTTTCTCTGCATGCGCGCGCTCTCCACTCACATATGAGTTGACAGGGAGAAGGAAAACCGAGTATAGACATCACGTTAAGAAAATGCTTGTTTAACATAAATGGGAGGGTGAAAAGCCTTCTTATGATTTTAAGAATACACACCACATATGCATTAAAGATTTCACAAACAGACTCATCAAATCATTTTTGCCCCTCGTTTCTTCAGGTTTGATGAACTCCTTTAATGCACTTTACAACTCTGAATATATTAACATTTCATATTTCCAATGTACAGTGAACCATTCTGGATCTTTCACAAATGGGCGTCACCCGACAATGGGATAAAATCAAAGATGATTTCTCAACCAGCTTCATGATTATGACGCTAACAGCAATCCTCATCCAGAAGTAAGAGAAGAATTAAATCGTATCTGAGTCAGCAATCTATTGAATTTCTCCATCTCTCGATAATGGAATCAATGCATGCTTCCCTGGCCGGTGTTGCCTGTGCGTGCGTACATATGTATGATCAGGCCCGCTGTGTACACAGACAGGCAGGTGGCGGTGGCGGAGAAAATCAACCTGCTGCTGGTCAGTGAACCGAACCAATCTTTGACCACAATGCAAGATGAGGAGGAAAAAGAGAGAGCTGCTGGCTTGGCCAACATCACCCGCCGCCCACGGACCCACGGAGGAAAAAAGGAACGGGAACATAAAATGGAAGAAGCCACACATGCTTCTGAAACACACACTCGGACTCTTGGAATGCATGCATACATGCGAAAAAAGAGGGAAATTCGCTACACAGGCAATAATGATATTATTGGTTTATGGCTTTCTCGGTTTCAGAGGCATATCGGATCTTGTAAAGATTTTCTTCTTCCACGTTGCGTGCGCGGAATGATTATGAAGAAGAAAAAAGGCAGAAAATTCATTTTACAACGCAGGAATCCGACTGGCAAAAAGAGCTTTTTTTCCCATACGCAGGCACAGAAGGAGGGGGAAACAAAACCTAATTTCCTGTTTGATTCGTGTTCATAAAGTGAAAAGAAGAAGGCAGGAAGAAAAGAAGGAGGAGGAGGAGGCCTCTTATAAATTGTTATTCATATTCAATCTTAAATTAAGTCAATGAAAACAAAGTATTTAGCACTCTCTAGAACGTCAAACATTGCCTTTGCCAGTGTTTGTTCAGTGCATACAATAAAAAAGAGAGAAGATTTCTGGCATTCGTCGCCATCAAAATATCAAGAAATAAAAAGATAGACGACGCAGCTCTTTAGACGGTGGGAAAATATCAAAGCTGGATTCTCTCTCCTTTTGACTCCTCCTCCGCCTTTTTGAGGCAGTTTATGTAAAAACTTGGGAGAAAATGCGGAATAAACTAAAGCCATGCATTTATGTTTCCAACTGGTTTGATATGATAGCGTTCTCAAATCCGCTTTCATGAGAGGCAGGAACAAAATTTGTTCTGCTGTTGAATATTTAAATGGAGAGGAGAAGACGTTTTCTTTTAAAAGATACACTGTTTAAACAAACACTTAGAAGCCAAGTGCTGATCCTGGCCAAAAAAGTTACCTACTCATGGAAGCTTTTAGCAGATGTCGAATAGAAGAATTTAAAATATATATATTTTGCAAAAAAATACTAAAAAAACATAAAAGTAGAAAAAGTAATCGTCATAAAACATAAACATAAGTGTTCGTAAATTTGTATCAATCAATTTTATTGTACTGCAGATCGCAATGTCCATTCCAGATTCTATTGATTCATATAATAAAACTTCAACATCAATATATTTATTCTCTTCTTCCTATTAATATGCTCACACCGTGGTGATATATTTCGTGAGATCGTAGTCCACCCATCCCTTGAGGACGGCGCTCATGACCAGCTCTGACGTGTACACGCCCACCTTGGCCTGCATGACGTCCTGAACCAGGTGCAGGTCGTGCTCCTCGGTGATGATGATGTAACGCGGCTCCTCGCCGGGCCGGTTCGCGTCCTGGATCCGGGCCACGTCCCAGCGGCGGGTTTGCTCCACGACACCGCCGGAGAACTCAATCACTTGGCGGACCTGCTTCCAGTTTGGGGTTGTGCTCGGGGTTAGATAGAACACTTTACCCTAAATGGAAAGAAAATGAAATTACATCCAATGTATATTATATAAAATATCTTGTATTACCTTAAAGAGGTTCTCCCGGTTACTCCGCATTAAAGCTTTGGCGATTGAGCACTCGAAGCGAGATTCAAACTCTTTGTCCTCGAATGCAAATTTGGCTTCATCTGGAAAAGAAAGCTGGATATGACAAACTTTAAACTTTTTAACCGCCATTTAATCCTTACCAATGAATTTGTCCTCCTTATGACTCTCCCTGACCCAATCACCCGAGATGACAAACTTGGCGTACGGTAGACAGCACATGAGACTAATAGTCCGACCCAGCTTCGGCATGACCACGTGCGTCACGGATCGGGCTTGCTGCTGAGTGAGGATGTCCGCGCCAAGCTCGGTGGCCATTTTCGTCACAACTCGTAGCTCAGAGTTCACAAATCCGGAGAAGATGATTTGCGGCCGCTTGCCTCCATCCGTCGGCGGTGCATTCCGGGCCGTGTTCTCCTTCTCGTCTTCACTCTTCTTTGTCGCGGGGTCGCCTTCGGACTTGAGCTCCGTTTTGACTTCCCCGTTCAGGTTTGCGTGCGCAGTGCCGTCACCATTTGGAGGTACTCCGTTCTGCTGGCCGCCTTGTTGGTCCAGCTGCTGTTGTCCTTGAGCGGGTGGAGGAGGAGGCATGGCGCCCGCTTGTTGCTGCTGCTGTTCCTGTCCATGCTGTTGCCCGGGTTGGTTAGGGTCAACAGGTTGTTGTTGCTGACCACCGGGCATCATGGGATTCTGAGCAGGAAACGGCTGCTGCTGCTGTTGCTGCTGCTGCTGCAGTTTCATTTCCTCTTCTTCCTTGAGTCGCTTTGCCTCCTTCTCCATCCTCTGCCTCTCCGCCTTCCTCTTGATCCGGGCCGGCGGGTTGGCCTTGAACTTCTGGTACGTCTCCGGCGTCACCCGGATGGGATGCTTCCATGCATTGATAAGATGGGGGACCAGGTTGTACTCGATCCTGAACGGGTCCTCCAGATTGAAGTGGTGGTACTTGGGGTTGTGCATGCACTGTTCGGCGTTGACATTTCCGAATATGACATCGTTGAGCCACTGCACGGACACCGCAGGCACGCGCCACTGACTGGCCTTCAGGTACTTCTCGCCGGCGGCGTGGGCGCAGACGATGACGGTGTTGTGCTTGGTGAAGTAGCTCGTGTACTTGGCGCCCACCATGTCGATCATGTCCTTGATCCAGTCCCGATCTCGACCCACGAATCCAGTGATGGTGAGAATCATTCCATTGCACGGTGGCTCAAAGCTAGAAAAATATAATAAAGTATAATATAATTTACTAAGTAACTATTGTGGCGCTAATTCTTACTTTGGAGGTAGTGGGAAGTGGACCGCCTTCCACGGCGGGAGCACCTTCTTCTTCACGACAACGTCATTGAGCCAGCGTATCGCGACGAGCCGCTTGCCCTCGCGCAACGCCTGCTGACTAATCTGCGTGTCCTGAGTCTTGCACATGAGATGAGTGATCTTCTGACTATAAGACTCTTCGACCTCCCCGCCATATTGACGAATGACTCGTTTCCAGCCTGAAACATGTTTGCGCTCCTCGGGATCCTCGTTGTACTCGATGATGTGGAAGATACAGCCGAGCAGGCAGAGGTCGGCAGGCACTAATCGTAAAAAAGACATTATTTACAAAGTTTAAATTTAGAAAGTGAATGGCACTTACATCTCGTGTTTGGATCATGTCCATGGAACTGAGTGTAACGAGGGACCTGCTGCTGTCCAGGCATCTGCCCCGGCATCAAAGGCTGCCTTTGAGGCATTCCTGGCCGCATAGGGAAGCGAGGTGGCATTCCAGGGTGCCCTTGATGCATGAACGGTTGTTGAGGGTGAGGGCCGCGTTGAGGACCGCCAGGGTACATTGGGTGGCCAGGAGGGCCAACTGGACTTTGCGGGTGCGGCCCACCGGGAATTATCTGGTGCGTCTGAAGCTGTTGGTTCATCATTTGTAGAGATCGAGCAGCGCTTCCGTCAGGAGGCAACGGCATGTGCTGCTGCTGCTGCTGTTGTTGTGGCGACTGCTGAGGAGGGATGCCCGGAGATTGCTGTCCCTGAGGAGGTCCCTGGGGGTGCTGTGGCGACATGACCGGAGGCGGACCCGGAGACGGCTGCCCCATGCGAGTGTTCAGCATGTTGGCGAGCGCAGCCTTGCCCTTGGGCTGGTTCGGCCCGCCACCATTCTGCTGCATCAGCATTTGTTGCTGCTGCTGCATGAACTGCTGCTGCTGTTGTGGATTCTGCACCATTTGCTGAGGCTGAGGGGACATTTGCACTTGGGGTTGGCCAAGCATTGGTTGTTGTTGCGGCTGCGGCTGCTGCAGCGGAGGCATTGCCTGACCTGCTTGAAGCGGTGGCTGGCCTTGTGGCATCATTTGCTGAGGCGAAGACATTGGAGGTCGAGCTGCTCCCATCATGCCTTGGTTCTCCATCCCCGGCTGCTGCAGTTGCTGCTGCTGCTCACGCTGCAGTTGCATCCTTTGCAGGTGCTGCATCTGTTGTGGTGTTCGAGGCACTTGCTCCAGAGCGGGGTGAGTCTCGCCAGACCATACGGGGCGATTTTGCTGAGGCTGCATGGGCATTCTGGGACCCGAAACCGGAGTTCCCGGATTGGGGGGCATCATGCCAGGAGAGATCGGAGGGTGCGTCATAGGGCTGCCAGGAGGAACCCCGCCAGGCGTTTGGGGTGACTGCGGTGTCTGTCCGGGTTGTACTGGCTGCTGAGGAAACTGCTGTTGCTGTGCAGGCACTTGGCCAGGTACCTGCTGCCCTTGTTGCTGCCCCTGCTGCTGGGGATTCCACTGTGGTTGACCCTGTTGTGGGAAAGGCATTCCTCCCTGTTGCTGTTGTGGCATAGGCTGACCCGGTTGACCAGATTGGCCAGGCTGAGGGGGTCCCTGTCCCTGCGCAGCCATCTGCTGCTGTTGTTGCCGAATCATTTGGTTTCTCATCTGAAGATCTCGTTGCTCCTTCTGAATCTTTTGTAGGAACAACGACCGCTGTCGCTCATCCATGGTCTGTAGCATGTCTCTCTGCTGCTCCGTCAACTGGATCGTGTGTCGCTGCATGACTTGCTGAGGCGGCCCTCCAGCCTGAGGAGGCAACGGAGGGAGGAGGAGTCCGCGTTGAGAAAGGTAAGCCTGCTTATCCCTAGGATTCATCGCTGTAAATTGGTTCCTCATTTCTGGACTGACCTCCGACAGATGCTTCTGAATAATTGAGTGCTGGCGGGCCATGTGCTGACGCTGAGCCATCGACATTTGTGGCGCCTGTTGCGGAGGCTGAGGCTGTCCAGGGATCATTTGCTGTTGTCCAGGTGGTCCTTGCCACTGCTGACCATGTTGCATAGGTCTGAACTGACCTTGCTGCATATGCTGCGGGTTTTGCTGTTGCTGTTGCTGCTGCCATTGTTGTTGTTGAGCGGGGTTTTGTGGTACTGCACCAGGTGGCGGTGGACGAACCTGCTGAAGTTGAACTCCTTGAGACGGCTGACCAGGTTGACCAGACATTTGTTGTGGCTGCCCAGGTTGCTGCTGTGGCTGTCCAGGTTGCTGCTGAGGTTGAGGCAGACCAGGCATTTGCATTTGCTGTGGCTGTCCTGGCTGCTGCTGAGCTTGACCCGGTTGTTGTGGATGAGCAGGTTGTATTTGAAGCTGACCAGGTTGCTGCAGAGGTTGACTCGTAGGTATCTGCCCTGGCTGCATTGGCTGGCCTGGCTGTTGTCCTTGGGCTTGATATTGTGCCTGAGACACTGGCGGCTGTTGCTGCTGACCAAGATTAGCCTGCGACACCGGCGTCTGCTGTTGCGGCGCAATCTGACCTCCAGTAGACGTCGTCGGAGCATTCGTGTTTAGGCCGGGTCTTGGTTGTCCCTGATTTTGCCCCGAGAGCATTTGAGGCGTAACACTAACCGGCGTCTGCGGCAGCTGAATGGGCGCATTTTGCTCCGCCGCTGTAGCTGCCGGAGTAGTCGTAATTGAGGTTTCAGCGGAGGCTGCAGAAGTGGTCACAGCAGTTGTAGGCACATGGGTTGAAGGCATTGTGGTTGCCGTGCTGGCAGGCTCGGTTTTCTTTGACTCGGCCATCTCAGGAGGCGTTTGCACCGCAGGCTGGGGCCCAGCCGCTCTGAACTTTTTCTTCATTACAGGTGCCCTTTGCCCCGGTAAGAGCAGCAAGCGAGGGTGGTAGACTTCCTCCGAGCACAGCTGATTCCCAATAATACTGTTTGGAACCCAGTCTGGGCACACAATCTTGATGTCTCTCTTGATGGCAGCGTCGTACGCATGGCCGCCCGTCATCGGTGTAACCAGATGCGTCACCGTGCGGTTCAACTCTCTTGAAATGCGCCCTCCGTTTGCGGACACCATTGCTTCTATTGCCACTCGATCGTGGGTACAGACTCCATGAACTGAGAAGACCTTCCCAGAAAACAACTGTCCAGGATGAGCACCGTAGAATTTGATTGGAAGTAGCTTTCCCTCCGCTAGACTGTCAGCTACGTACTCAGGTCTGAGCACCGGAATCTCATGGATCTCCACCGCCTCGGAGACCTCTCCATCCATGTCAGGATCATCTCCAACCAGGCAGTGGGTGACGCCGGAGGAGAGATAGCTCTTCTGGGAGGCGCCGTTGGACGTGAGAAGATCGAGGATGCTGTCATCAAGCATTCCGGAGACGTAGAACTTCCAATCTTGGAAGAGGGGTCCGGCAATGGGCGATGAAGCCGTGGGTGGCGTTGCAGCAACACTGGCCGGAGTGACTTGAGGCGGCTGGGTGTGGCTAGTTGGTGGAGTCGCTGCTTTGGCAGGCGGAGCCTCTGTCGGGTGTGCCGAAGTGTCCATCGGTTCTGATGTAGTCGCTACCTGCGCAGTGCTGGCTGCCACCACCATCCCTGGCGTGGTCACAGCCGTTGTTGGAGGCTGCTTCACTGGCACTGGCTGAGTCTGTAGCGATGGCTGCTCTGATGGAGTAGCTGAGGCAGCCGAGGCAACGATAGCCGGGGTAGTGGACACCGTAGTAGCCGGGGTCTCGGTTGTTGTTGCATCTGCAGTCGTTGTAGGAGTGTCCGCAGCTTGACTGTTCTGCTCCAACGCCTCCTTGACGGTCATCTCCTGCACTGCAGCAGTGGCCGCGGAAACGGAGCTGTCATCGGAGGAGGGTGGAGGTCCTGGAGGAGGAGGAGGAGTCGACTGCTGCTGGGGAGTGGCAGCGGCTTCAGTCTGGGCAGGCTGAGCAGCTGCCTCGGTTGGAGTCGCAGGCGTCGTGCCCTCTGTGGCCTCCTTTGGGATTTCAGGCTCCATCTTGTTGTCCGTGTCTGTTTGAATGGGCTCGGACTGGTTGGTGGTGTCTGTTGCTGGTGTTGCCCCCTCTGTGGGTTGGGACGGTGCTTCACTCGAGTCCATGATGGGGCGGGCAGATGGGATTCCCTACTTCATGACCCTTTTCTCTCAGTCGTACCCTCGGTTTGGTGCCAGTCTCGGTCCTGTTGGACGCCGTCGTTGGCGATGGAGTCGATCTGGAACTTGTCGCCCTGAGAACACAGACGAGCACTTGTAATGTTTTTTTCGCGCAACAATCCCAGGGACGAAGTGGAAACAAGCCATCCGCGTGCCAGATAAGGACCAACTTCGACATATGATGCCATCTTTAAAATATTATATACTTTATCAAAAATAGAAAAAAAATCATCGGAAATTATCTTTATATATTATGTGTAATAAAACTGCAATCCCTCTTATATTGTCTCTCTTTTCTGACCCTTTTGTCCGTTTCTTGTCCGTTTTGTCGTCCCTGATGTTCTCTTTTTGGCCTGAGCTGGGGACGCCGGCGTAAGTCAGAGTGGAATGAGTGGCGAGGGCTGGCTGGGATGGCTGGGCTGGCTCTCGGACAGGCAGATCGGGCAGACGAGACGACAACACTGGGCGGGAGAAGGAATCGGGGAAAGGAAAGGGCCATTAAAGCTATTGTAATGTTTCTATGCATTAATGAAACGCAATTGCTTAAAGATTGTTTTAAAAGGCAGTTTTAAAAATAATCATGCCTTAAATGCATTTCTAACGAATGTTTAATTGTGATAGAGACAATTAATTATTTCCTATCCTTCCATGGCTGTTTCCTTTCTCCATTGGAAAAAGCCGAAAAGCAAAGTCATCGCAGCGAATTTAGCGAAAGGAAAACCTCAATTTTCCTCCAGGCAAACCCGACTTTGAAGGGACCGAACTCGACCTCTCCTTCACCATGCTCGGCGTCCGTGCCCCAAAGAACGTGGCCCCGCTCGCCGACTACCAGACGCCAGACTACCACGAGCGGCGCTTCTCTCCCTACAGCCACAACCACGGCTCCGTCGTCGCCATCGCAGGGAAGGACTTTGTCGTCATCGCTTCGGACACGAGGCTGAGCAGCGGCTACTCCATCCTCACCAGGGACCAGTCCAAGCTGTTCCAGCTCAACGACAGGACCGTGCTCGGATCCACCGGATGCTGGTGCGACGTGCTCACCTTCGCCAGGCTCGTCGACCTCAGGCAGAAGGTTTACGGCAACACGCACGGCGTGCCCATGGGCACAGAGGCCACCGGAAAGATGGTGTCCACCATGCTGTACGCAAAGAGGTTCTTCCCCTACTACATCAGCAACCTGGTGGCGGGGCTGGACGAGAACGGCGAGGGCATCGTGTACAACTACGACCCCGTGGGCAGCCAGGAGCAGTGCGACTACCGCGCCGTCGGATCGTCCGTGTCGCTGCTGCAGCCCATGCTGGACAACCAGGTGGGCAAGAAGAACATGGTCGGAGCCGATCCCAAGGTGAAGCCCACTCTGGACGAGGCCATGGACCTGGTGCACGACTGCTTCATCTCCGCCACGGAGCGTGAGATCCACACCGGCGACGCCATCGCCTTCAAGATCATCACGGCCAACGGGATCGAGGAGAAGACGGTCGCGCTCAGGAGGGACTGAGAGCGGAGAAAGGAAATTGGAAATATTGGGACACATTTTTACTTTAACTATTATTCACCATACATGCCAATAAAACGGTTCAAATATTTTGTAATTTAGTTCATTTTGCATCAGAAAAGTACGCTAGTTGGGACTTTTTTCTTTTTGCTTCGAAACTGGGTAATCGCTTGCTACTAATATTTCAAGGATTTCGTCCATCCAGAGTACTAACTACCCTTTTCGTGTTCATCAGTTCCAAATAGTAAATTTTTTTTTGTTTTGGTATTCACAGTAAGAGACATTAATTTGCCTTGCCTACTTGGTGCTCGGATACTTTTTACTTAATTATTTTATTGTATTCTCTTTTGGGATATCACAACAGTATACACTACAACCAGGTAAATACAAAAGTAGACAAGGAATGATCGACTTTGGTATACATAAGGCTCAAGTCGACATTGACATTAAATGGCTTATTTTGGCATTTCACAGCTTTACATTCCAATAAAGTTTCAACCATCCCTTCTCGCTTTCTGTTATATGCATAAAGATTACTCTCTGGATCATTAGTAACTCTAGTACTTTACTATGGTATAAAAAGGCTATTAAGGTAGGGGTTGCTTCTCATGTATATACGTATGGGTAAAGATTTAAAAACTTTTTCAATATTCATATGTACATCAAATGGTTTGCAGGCTTGGTTTCATGTTGAGGCAAACCTCGTCATCGAGGTTAAGGTTAATATATGTACAGTAAAGGTATTCTGACTTTGTTGCTCTTGCTTCATCCAGTCTGGCAAGGATACATATACTTTAAAATACTTTCTGGTACCTTGCAAAGATGGCTACATAGTACATAGTAAAATTTACTATGTATCTTGTTAAGGCACTGATTAATAAAATAAACTATTTCTCTCCATAGAGCAGAAACCAACTCTTATGCTCCAGTTCCTCTTCAGTGGAAGCGCCAGTCACTCATCCCATCTTGCCGGCGACCCACACCACCCCAATGTTGACCGCCGCCGCCGCCAATGACAGCATGTTGAGCTTCCCGTGGAGCTTCCTCAGGTTGACCCTCCTGCCGGCGATGGTGATGTCCGGCTTGGGGCTGTTGTTGTTGATGTCCGTGGCGTTGACGGATGGGTAGGTGAGTGTCAAGGCGGACGCGGGCAGGATGTGGGACAGAAGCTGGAAAAAGAGAAAAGTGATTTTATTGTAATGGACAAAATAGTTGAGACCTTCTTACCTTGAGCACTTCGTGATTATCCGGTCTAAGGATGACAATAGCAACGAACGTGGAGCCTGCGGAGACGACGCAGAGGCCGACCAGGAAGAGATTGCCGCTCACGGGAGGACAACACTGAAGAAAAAAGAAAGAATGCATTCATGTTTAATCAAAGGAAAGTAGTTTGCATTAGAAGTTAACTGAGTGAAATAGTAATATTAAAAAAAGAGTTCAATGAACCTCACTATAAAATTAACAAATGTACAAAAAAAACCAAGAGTACAACAATTTGCATTAATGAGGAAAGAGTTAAGACAAGTAGGCCGGTCAAAGACCAAATATGTTATTGGCCGGTAGTGTTGTTAAACACAAGGAAAACAGGAAATCGATTTTTAAAACATGCATTTTCAATTTATTGTACTTATGTTTGGACTGGAGACTTGTAATATCCAAGCATGGTATATTAACGTTTAGAATTCTTCGAGTAGTTGTCACGTCAGTAGAGACCTAAGCTAAGCAGTAATAAATGATCTTTTCTTACCTGCTTAGCCGCCGCCACCATGACGAGCACGAACGAGACCGGCCCGAACGGCACCCTCACCGGCCTCAGCAGGACGACCAAGTCTGGCGGGTTCCTCGCCACCTGCAGCAGGGACAGCACGAGCACGCACGTCCACAGCTCGGACGGGGTCACGCTAGCAGAGTGGAGGAAGGAGTAGAGGAAGTAGGACACGAGCAAGTTCAGAAAATCCTAGGAGAAATATAACAATCAAATGACGCAATAGATTACTTTTTAAAAGTTAATCTCGCTGTAAGTTACACATTATTTAAACTACTTGTAACTCACCTGTCCGTTTATGTTTGCCAAGTTATTTGTCCATCCGGTGCTCGTTGACATCCATGCGAAGAAGGCGACGAGGGGCAGCAGGAAGGTGGAGCACTCCAACCTCGAGAACCCGATGGAGCCCAGCACGACGAGGAGCGGCCAGTCCCTGGCCACGAGGAACGACTTCCGGAAGAAGACGTTGGTGGCGAGAGCTCGGCACAGAAGTTGCACCGTCATCATGGAGATCGTCATGGCGAAGTTTAGATTGATGGGCTCAAAAAAGTATTTTTGTGCAAGTTGCTTTGAAGGTTGATCGCGGAAAACGTCTTGAAAGGAATAAAATGAAACCTTAAAATCCAAGAGTACGGAACACCAAATTAGACTAATATTCTACACTTTCACTAGCATTCTTTCACTGCATTCATCATCAAGATGTACTTGAGTATTTGACACCACTTGCTAATAATTGCTAATAACAACTCTTTTCTTTATTGCTTCTATGCTTCAGCTCTTTTAAGGCAACAAAACACAATGACTACACACGGTACCGTCTATATATGGCAAGAGAATAGTGTATTTTACACAACATTCTATTGAGCCACATGATAAAAAGATATAAAGATATGCGATTACTTGAGCTATGTGGTAATTTTTCGCTGAATGAGTCTGAACAAACTACTTGGGAGTCGGGAATAACGCGCCGTTTTTCCCTCAATAAAACCTTATTATATTTTGGATCCTATTATACCGAAACTTCAAGTTGCTTTCTAATTCGCATAGGCCTGCTTTTTTGCCATGAGCTGTCAAGACGCGTCGAGATGTGTCAAAAAGAGGCCCTTTGTGCCCTGTGAAATCCGATGCATTCGCATAAGTCAACGCACATTATAACGTGGTTCTAAAATATGACTCATTGGCAAATTATAAAAGAGCCTTTTCAACGTTTTTCATTCTATTCCGACGCATTTGCACCAGTCGAAAATATGTAAAGTTAATAAGATTTTTGATCAATGCTACCCATCAACTGATTCGCTTTTAACACAAATAATATCATTAATTATGTAATATTATAATTATTTACAGTATAAATATCACTAAGATTAATATTCATTCTTTGACTTGCCATTACTGCCCTGTTCAAGGTTCATATCTATATACACATGTATTTGACCCAATCTTTAAAAAATGTTGTCTCTTTCTTTGATAAAATAAATAAGTTCTATTTTCCTCTATCGACATCGATCGTACGTTCTAAAAACGATCATGCAACTTCATCGTGCTACAACTTTTCGAATTTCATAAACAAGTCTTCAGAATTTGACCTTTGTAACATACGACGACGACGACTTTGCTTAGAACCGGCCTCTCGATATCACTCCCTTGGGCGATGATGATCTCCTCGCATAAGAACATGAATCGCATCGCTTCATCCCATCAGTTGCCAACAGACGTTCATCGAGAATCATGGGAGACTTTATCTTTCCGGACACCGCCAGGCGGATCTCCGAGTCCATCTTCTCGGAGACTTCAGACACCGACTACATCGATCAGATTGCCAAGCTGGGAGAGGTGGAGGAGGTCGAAGTGGAGGAGAACGGGGAGAACGACAAGGAGCAGGAGCAGCAGACTTCGGAGGAGGAGTCCGGCCAAACGGAGACGGCAGAGACAAAAGCAGAGGAGGAGGGGAAATAGCAGAGCAATGGAGTGCCCTCAAATGCTGTGATTTGTCAAATGAGTTAAATATAATGTAAGTTTATGCAACTTCAGTGACTATTTTTATTTTATATCGGCGTGTCTTTAAAATAGAGGGAAAGCGCCTGTAACAGTATTTGAAATTTGAAGAGAGATTGAGTTTTCTTCTTCTTCTTCCTGTACTTCCAACCCTTTTAAAACACAGCTCTGAATCTATTTCCTGAAGCGGAATCTTTGTCGCGCTCTTCAAACATCTTCAAGGCTTTTCCGATGATAGGAGGAGAAAACGGAACAACGACAGAACTATAAAAGATGGCGTGTGTGAAGAGAGGGGGGAAGAAATTGAGAAATAAGTCTTCTCTGCCCAACGAAACAAGCTTAAAAGGTCCATGTATTTTACAAGTTTAATTTTTTATGCTTGTAACTGGTGCAAGTTGTATTATTAAGCATTTCATAGCTTGTCATACACATTTAAAAGTAAAATACTTTTAGACCAGAGCCATGTTTGGCTGGGTAGGTAGTAAGACGTCGCGGGGGTGTTAAGATTAACGGAGAATGGAGACGAAATACTCTTGTTTGCTTTGTTTTTTCTTGACACTTCCATCTCTCATATTTTTCCACCTTTAACTTTTTCGCTCCAGATAAAATGTAAAGGAAATAAACGATCTTCTGACCCTCCAAGATTTGCTTAGTCCGCTCGGACATGCCAGAAAAAAAGTTGATCCCGATGTTTGTTCTTGTTCAGTTGTCGACAAGTCGTTGACATTTTCTAATATTACAAAAAACGAGCCTCCGCAAATCCCGTTTTTCGGCTGCTCACCGTGTCGTGTGTCAAGCCCATAAATATATTTATTGGTGGCAACAAGAAACGACTTCTTTTTTGTTTGTTCCCCATCGACTGCATCAAATTCTCTCGTTGCCAAGAACGTTAAAATGTTTTTCGGTCTCGTGGGAAGTCAAGGAGAGGATTTAGGCTCCAAAGCAGGTCAAGGATGCGACGACACACTTAACGTTAAAGCGCATTATTAGTATTATATAAGTGTATAATAGGATTTTATGCCCGGTCTAACCCCTTTTTCCACCCCTATCAGGACTCGGTCTGTTCCGCAGGAGGAGAAAGTTATGAGCCGAGGAGAGAACACATTTCTCCTTCGTTCACAAGTTCCCGAATAACAAGCCAGCCCTTATTAGATGTGTATTTGAAAGCAGATATGCCGCCTTCAAGCTCCTATTTTTAAGCAGTGCTGTCAGGTCGTTACAAATTCGCCTCCTAATGTATTCTTGTGACACATCAGTTGAAACTAAACCAATTTCCAACCCACTTTTCAAAAACCGTGGCGCCATTAAAATTTAAACTCGAAATTCGATATCGTCATTCCTCCTTCTTCCAGTTTTCTTCTTCCCCTTCAAATGCAAGAAAATAGATAGCTACGTGATGTTGGCTCATCCCCTACTTTTGTATGAACGGAGGATCACTCAGGACAGAACCTGATCTTGTCTCTACCGTCCTCACCCAAGCAGTCATTGCTCACCCTCACCTCTATCTTGTCTTCTAATCCAATATCTTGTACAGTATCATGTTCCCTTTCCCCCTTTAACAGTCCCAACGACTTTAAGATATTATTATGGCAAAAACGACGACTTGTTGGAAGAAGAAGCGCGAAATATGAGATGAAACGAGGAGACAGAGTTTCCTGGGGAAGAAGCATCCCACTTCGATTGGGGAGACTAAAATTAAGCTTTTTAAAGCAGATTTTCGTTCTTTTTATGGGAAACTATGCCTGACAGTTTGCTGCTATTTATACACGCCGTTTTCTTCTCATGAGAGCTCCCTAGGAATGTCCAAATGCGACTTATAGACGTATTATGTTCACCGGAGGTTTGAAAACGACGCATCGGAAGAATAGAAAAGTATTTTATCTCTCGTTTTGTGCTCCTCGGATTATTTCATTATCGCCTTCCCCCGCGGCGGAAAACAAAGACAAGGAACAAAGAAGGTGTCAACCTTAACGCAAAGAAAAGAAAAGGCTTAACTGCTTTTAAATGGCGGGAGACAGACGCCAACATGACGAGGACGGACTTTGTGCACTTTTGTTGTCGTTACACAATGGATAAGAAAGCAAACAAACATCTTGAGATCTACTTTGCAGCAGCAGCAGGAGAAGGAAACAAATAGCGATGTAAAATCCGATACGTTTGTTCGTTGTTTTCCATCTATAACGGCCCTCTCTTACCCTCGATTTTCTCTCCTGTTACAAAGAGACCTTTTCCTTCTTTTCTTCTTCTCCCCTGGCTCACATTGACATCATATCAGACTCTAGCTTGCTTGCAGTTCCCGCGGGAAATGTGACACCGAAGAGGGATGGAAGAGAAGGCAGAAAGTTAGTTTGCAGCATGGGGTGACTTTTGCCAGAGCTTTTGTCTCTACAACATACTAACTTTTGAGGAACACAATACTGCCAGCTCGCTCTTAATTCAGGCTATAAGATGCTATACGGAGATTAAATCATTAAAATTGGGTCAGCAAGATATGATTGGATTTGAGAAAGGCTTTCCGTGTTTGAGATTGAATTAATGACATCTTGCAGCTATCGATTTCAATTTCGTCGAGACGTTTTATGGCGTCAATTCATCTTCTTCGCATGTGTCCCAATTACTCTTGTTTATTTAGCAGATAACGAGTGTTTATTCTTCTGATATGGATATTATATGGCAGCCACTTCCTCGTCGCCTTTGTTTCTAGAGTTACAATCCAAATTAAGCTCGTTACATCTGCTGGCGGATCAGCAAAGACAGAGAGAAAGAAAAGAGTTGTGACATTTTTCAACGCGGCTAATTGGGCTCAAGAGCTGCTGCTGCTGCGGCCCATGATGAGCTATATAAACAGCGGGGAACATGGATTCAGATCGGGGCAAATCTGTTTTAGCGGATTTAGTATCTTGAACCCATACCTTTGAGACTTTGAGAGGCTTAAAACAACCTTTGCAGCTTTCAAAGATTTACGTAGTTTGCTTCTAATTCGATCATGAGATTTGCTCTCGATGCATAAAAAGTGGCGCATCCCGCAAATAGTTTCATGTCTACAATGGCAGATGTCCCTTTAAATATCTGCAATGTTTATCTTTGTAGCATCTCTTTTTTACCCACGAAGAACACCTTTCCTAACCCTATTTCTGACCCTTAAAAGTGTCTAATGACATGTTGTACCGCTGCCACCTCGTTTTAATGAAACCTAAACGCCACATGTCACTAAATAAAGCATTTTCAGCCTCCAAGGTGAACAAAAATTTCGTGTGAGCGGAAAACGGAAGCGGCAAAAGGGAAAAGATCGGAATCAACCAAATTTTAACGATATATTAGGAATGAAAACGGGTTAGACATCCTTAGGGATGACACTATACTCAATGAGTCCAACATAAATTAGGCGATCTGGCAACCCTAATAGTTTATAAATGTGTTGATGTGGCATCACAAATTCGTTAAAACCGGTTAAAGCATCATTACCGCGTTGTTGCCTTGCATCCCTGAACATTCACAAGCTTGTCTGCCAAAAATACATTCCATCTTTACGTTGTCTCGTTCATTATCTCCTTTCGGCATCATGTCGTATAATATAATTCTGCATTATTAGCGGGTCACAGAGCATTGGTCAAAAGCATCCGTCCCTTTAAACCGGGGATTAGCGTGGGAGGAAAAGCAAAACTATTTCCGTGTTTTGTGCAATGTGATAATGCTATTAGCAGGTTTGTTCTTGACCCGCTCTCTTCTTGTAACCCGAGAATGAAAGGAAACTCAATTAAAATTCATTTAACTTCTTCATTCAATGAGCAAGTTAACCTTCTTAACAGAGTTATTTTTCCATTATGCTGAAAGGAACTCAAAATAACTGTTTTGGACTTTTGTGAGTGAACAAGAACAAAAGGACAACCCAGAGAACAAGAATACCGTTTTGTTATTCCAAAGAATGCGTTTTCCGTGAGACTATTTAACGCACATTTTTCTCACCATTCTATTTAATGATTACATTTTGACCGGATTATCCATGAAATTGTCAACAATGATTCCACACAACTTTGATCGATCCGTGTTTACATGCATGACCAGCCAATATAATCGCCATTATATCAATATCATAATCCCTAAATTGATTTCATGTCCTAACGTGTGCTAGCTGCTATTATATCATCATTCTGACCCAAAATGTGGCTTTTATTTATATTACGGCATCTGCCATTCTTGGAGCAATATTATTACGAACGTAGCTCGCGTGTGCCCCAGCTCTGCATTGTAATAGCCAGCGGCTATGTGCATGTTTGTTTTATACGGGATCGAAATTAGAAGCTTTGTGGAGGAGGAGGAGGGATAAAAACTGTCTTTTGGGGTGCGAGGAGGCAGATTTGGCGAATGTCCTCCTCCTCCCTATGTATCATTCTTATAATGGCCCCTTAGAGGGTACGTAGAGCAGAAGAGGGGTGGTGGCTGAATGTATATTCCAGTTTACGGATGGTACTCTTAAATAAGAACGGATTTGGAGCAAAAAAATGCGCTCGCGGTATTTTCTGTTATTCGGTGTTCTCAAAAGGAAGATTATTGCAGACACAATAAGACGTTGGGACAAGAAAAGGCTCGAAAACACGAACAATGGAGGTGGAAGCATTTTGTCGAGAAAGTAACAAGGTCAAAAGAATGACATTTGTTCAACACTTCTTTAACATACTGCAGTACACAACAAGCCTGCCCTTCATAGTTAGCTTTTTAACCCTTTTCTGATGTTCCTGCTTCTCCAAAACAGGATACACACATCACAAATTGTAACTGATGACGATGCTACCTCGCGAAAAATAACTTTTCAACGCCACAAAGTTGGAGAGTGATGGAGCTGTGTGGTGTCTGTACGGCCGTAGCTCGGATGGTACATCACCTCTGTCTGTCCGACAGTGTTTTCAGTCACGTGACAGGTGCAGTTGATCGATTAGAGAGTCTCAAATTCTCATCATGTCATTGAACAAACAGAGAGATCCAAATGTGGGACAGAGGTACACACACAAAAAGTAGTCTAATCAATACAATATTCGAGATAATGATAATTGCAGCTTCTTTAACGGTCAAATTGAAAAAGTCCGTTGGTTTTAATGTCAATCAGATTGCATGATTGCAATGTAACAATCACGCCGCAAGCAATTGTGAATGTCAAATGTTGTTTTCTTCTCCTTGATGATAATATTTTCCCAATGTTCCTTCTCCGTTCCCATGATGCTAACGACGTCGTACAAGTCCTCTCAAGTTTCTTGGCAACGTTGACAGAACAAACAATGGACTTGAGTGTACAGTTGTTAGGAAAGAGATGTACAACGCGATTTACATGCATAAAAGTCAATGTTCCGCATTGAGTGCCGTTCCAATACTTTCTCGTTACCCAAGACTTGTTGCCCCCTAAATGTTGTTGTTACCATGTCGTACAAGAGTTCATCAACAAGCCGTGTAAATAAATATGATCCCCATTCAATCCACGTTTGAAAGACTTAACGAGTTGGGAATCGTGTGAATGATTCCTTTGTGAATGTAGCTCTGACAGCCCTTTGCTGTTACACAAAATCTGACCAATTTGTATCTGTCACAGTGGCATAGCAGAGAAAAAGAGTCTTACTGAGAGAGCGTTTCACACAATATACCATTCATTCACTGTGAAGTGGAATAAATCGAATTCAAAGCAGCTTCTTCTTATTTTCCACTTGGTGAGTTTTTTTCCAACGGCCGTGAAAGTCGATATCCAGGCCCACAGCATCAGCTCCAAATACATATTTTATCTTCAGTTTGCATCTATTGTTGTATTCGCCACTGTTGTAGAGAAGAATCCAATGAAGCATGCCATTGCTACTGACCAGATACAAGATGCTGATCATAGACATTTGATATGTCATTCTTCCAGTTCAGTGGATTTGAAACTGGCATCAATATATAGGCACGACATCATCTTATTTCTTCGTCTTCTTCCAACAACAAAAGTCCATTTTTGGAAGAGTAAATGCGCTAGAAAAATGCTCCCATTCTTCTCTGCCACCAAAAGTTGTACTAATTTTCTATCAGCGCTCAAGATCTTAGCAGTCAGGTCACTTTTATTCCCACTGACGATTCCAGAGCTACAGGAAGAAGGCATCGTCATCAACACCAAGAATTGACAAATTCCAGAACATATTTCTTCTTTCCTCTACCCAACAGAGATCAAAGTCATTTCGAAGGGCGCAAATGACTAAAAGACTGCAGCTGCTGCTGGGCCGCAAATGAAGTCATTATTCCGGAATTTCTTTTTCCACCCCAGCTCGAAATATCTATTGCAAACGCCTGATGTGTCTGTCGGGTGGACGGCTATAAGGCAAGATTTAGGATGGGAATTAATCAATCTAATTTGGTGCCCATTCTCAGCGAGACAGTTGAAGCACCTTTTTCACGCCTGTTGAATGGACATTTGGCATATGCAGACTTTGCACACTTTCATTCACGGACATTTCCCTTCTTCCTTTTGTTTGAGCCCTTTCAGCCGATGAAAGGATGCCAATTAGCTGGAGTCGCAGCTTGCATTCCATACGCGCACCTTTTGATCCTCTTCTTAAAAAACGGCTTCATCGCAAAGCGTGTATTATCAACATCAAAAACGCTATAAGAGCCCAAAGTGAGACGTCGCTGTCTTTACCTTAACTCGGTGATTACACGTTTAGTTGTAACAAGTAGAGCGACCGTTGCGTTGGTCAGCAGCAGCAGAGCTGAGCATGATGGTAAATTGTTTGCTGCCGTGTGGTTCACCTCTTGAACCCAACTTTATGCCAGCCGCATACCAAAAATAGTTGAATGTATACTCTAAATAAATGCTTGAACATGGTATGTAATGATGTAAGAATGGCCAAACACTGAACACTGAACGCTAAAATATCATACTTACACCTTCTATACCTGTAATTATTTTACAATAAGTCCATTCAAGCATCATCATCATTTAAAACGAATCAAACGGTTATCAATATGCGACCTCTGTCTTCCTCATCGCAAAGCAATAACAACAGCCTCAGCTGCCATTTTTGGCACATTAGCAACCATTACATGCGTTCCCGTGTGTTGTTATTCCTGACGTATCAATGGCACCGGTCATGCAAAAAGTGAGTCTAGCAGCAGTAATTAATGACACGTCTGTCACGATTACAGTCAACCCTGCTGCTGCTGCTGATATTAATAATAATGCTGAAGTATTGTTATGAGTCTGACGTGACAATGTAACGACTCTTCTTCTCCTTCTCCTTACACACGCGTCCAAGGGCTAATTTTGCACGCTGTGAAACGAAATTTCTCCTGCTAATAAAACCCCATGTCATACATTTATGGCTGCACATGCCACTATCATCCAACTCCTCCTCATATATTTGCAGCTGCCTTGGCATGTGCTTCAAGTATTTTTAGATCCCCTTTCCCCTCTTCTTTCATTCTTCTGGGCGGGAGTTGTCAAGAGCTGAGTGTGTAACCCAAGCTTTTTATGCTGTTGTCTCTCTTCTCAAACTGGACATTCCATGATGTGGTTGCATCTAGAATGGAGACAGGAAGAATCAAGAGCAGACTGAGTGATGGATGGAAGAAGAAGGGGATACAACGGCAACAAAGTCAAATTCCTTTTTAAATATTATTGCATGCAGTAATTTTATGGCACAACATTATTACTCTTGCAAAAGTAGCCTTATATATTGTGAAGAAATAATATTAACGATAGTTTCTCCGACATTTTACCATTTCTCTACAGAATTAAACCTAATACTTCCTTCCAAGACTCTATCCATTCGTCCAGCCAATTTCAATGCATCTCTTGGTTACCCTCAAAATCTTCCCAGATCCCATCACCAAGACTCCTCTTCTAAATATGTTGACAGCATCCCTATGTTTGTCAGCACCTTTATACCCATCCATTCTATTCTTATCTCTAAACCTCATGCATGCATTCTCAACACATTCAAACCATAAAAGCTTGACCTCTGAGCAAATTTTAGACCAGAACCAAAAACCAGTGAAAAACATTTTTGCGGTGACGTCGTTAACGAAGAAATGAGGAAGTTGGGAAAACGAGGCACGAAATGTCCTAAAATATCCATTGAATCTTGTCCACAATGTGCATTTTTTAAGAGAGGGCAGCTGAGAAATGTGGTTTAACTTCTTTGTCTTGAAGGCCAAGTTCACTATCTCATAAATGGGCCTGTTGATGATGATACGACGGATTTTTTGCAAGTTATAACCGCTGGGCGGAATGACGTTGGCGATTTTATTTGGCAACGTTGGATAGAAAGTGCAAAAAATGGGATTGGATTCTAGTGACAATAAATAAGATTCAAGTTACACCTTGTTTTGCATTGAAGTAGTACCTGTTTAGATGATCATCTACTTGCTGCTCATTATAATTTATGCTGTTGCAAAAAGATGTTCGGACTGAGGCTTGTTGCAAAATAATTTTGCTACCTCTTCTCCTTCCACCGGACTTTTGTATTTATCCACGTTGGAAACGGTTATTTGCCTCTTTCGCAATCTGGTTAATCCCCGCCTTTGTTGTTACTCCTCCTTCTCCTCCTCATCGTTCAAGTCCAAACGTGCAATTTCCAATGTTGAAGAGCTCTAGTAGAGGCCTCAGCAGCTCCCAGCTCGCAAACCACACCACCCCTGTAATTCTATTCTCACTTTACGGCCTGCTCTTAAATGTCTCCCTGGGAAAGAAGAAGAAGATTATCTTTGGGAGGTCACACAACAAAAAAGCTGGAAATTCCTCCAGTACTTCAAGCCTTTTATTCTCTTTCATTCAGACTCAGCTCGAATTTCAGTTGGAAAATCCTTGAATCCGAGAGGAGAACCATGCTCTCTACTGTGACTTACGCACTAGTCTAGTTAAAGAATAAAACTCAACCGCAACAAATAAGAGGAGTCGTTCTGGTTCCAGTTGGGACAGCTGCTGCTCAGTAGTTGTCAGACACTGAGCTCTATATAATAACCTGCTACTTCTCCTCAAACTCGTGCATGATGGTTTCAACTCTTTTTTCCAGACTTGGGTCGTCTTCTTGTTATCCGTGCTGTTGGCTTACTGGAGAGATCTTGTACGCTTTGGATATGCCACACAGAAGGATGGAGGCATGCTTTGGCATTTCTTTTTAACTGACCTTAAAAAGTGGAAAAGCCCGACATTTTTGTTTGCTTAATGTTCAAGCTAAAATAAACAATTGTTTCTTTATGTAGTAACTCTCCTAAACAAGGACTCGAACCTTGACCACACTTAGACAATAACCTTTGTTCTACCAGGAGTATTTTGAAGTCTGTAGGCACCTTAATTCTGGTGACACGAAGACGGGTTACGAGCGTTTGAAGAGCACAAAAAGCATTGTTGTCTGCTGCTGCTCCTGTCCTGATGATGATAATACCATGGTAGTAGCAAAAAGAAAGAAGTCTTTCTTTCTTCTCTCTGAAATAGATAAAGAAGAAGCTTGTTATTCAAAGCAGCGCTAACGACTTTTCTGTGTTTTCGTCAAGGGGTCAAAATGATAATAGTGCAGCCGCCAATGGGAATAATACGAAACCGCAAGGGAATAAAAAGACTTTTCTTTAACCTCAAGCATTTCTATTGTATGTAACTATGTCTGACTGCAATGGTAAAGTATGCCCTAGTCTGGATCTGAAGCTGTTAATTCGAGGGTATCGGAATTCCTTCCTCCCTTTAAATGTGTAGAATAATGGGTCGGTTATCACTCCACGAGCAGTCGTCCTTTATTATCTTTGAGGGTAAATGACAAGGGCAGCAGCAGCTGAAATATGCCTTTTGCTTGGACTACGTGGTGTATTACAAGGGGTCATAATTGCAGCCAGAAACGAGGCGCTTGAGCTATGATTATGACCTGACTTCGATTTAACCGAAAAATTAATGTTCTCCTTCCATGCGCACTTACTCTTTTTCCCAAGCCGATATGGAGCTGGAGAAGAAGAAGTAAAAACTATTAAACGACCGTTTCTTTTTCAGCAGAGACAACATTTCGCTCGAGGGGCTGACAAGCAATGATCTCAATTCGCCATCACCTCATCACGAGAAATAGCGATTATCATCATTTCGATTAGAGACAAGAAACGGTCTCTCTTCTTGTTCAAATAGCAATCAAGCCGCTAATGGTTGCAAAAACTACAATGTTCAATAATAATAATAATCGCACCCAAGCGGCATTTTTAAACGCAGGCATCCTTTTAAAACGCACGTGGAAGAAGCACAAAAACAATGTTGTGCAAATGGCATCAAAATGCGCTTTTCCTTCTTGTGAGGATCGTTCAAGCTGGCTCTTCCGTGATGGGTCCGGAGCGCTTCCAAACGCCGCTTGAACACAAGAGCTGATCGACCCCAGGTGGGGAAGCAAGAAGGAGAATCAGAAGCTGAGCTCCGGCGCAAGCAGTTCTTCAGTTGTCCCGAGAGCGTGCCAAAGAACGGACGTGGGAACGAAGAGAAGAAAGAGAAGAAGCAAAGAACGTTTTAGATCGGGCGACCTTTCGACCCTTAATACGACTACTATTACCAGGACCTACGAGGTTATAAAAGTGAGTGTGGTGGGAACGAAGGAGGGAGCAGAGGACAAAGTAATTGCTCATTTTCACTTCCTTGAAAACATCCTCCTGCTTTAATCGAGGTGTGCTTATGAGGCAATCCAGGAAGAAAAACACATTTGAGGTAAGAAAGTGATAGATCCTAATTATACCGCTCAAACACGTAAAAGATGGATTGTGTGACCTTTTTACTCGTTATTATTATTACGTGGAAATTGCGCCAAGAGAGACTTTCTTCTCTGACCCCAAAATCTTGTTCTTATTCTTTTCATTTCCGATCCACGTGTTTTGTATGTTTTCCTTCTTTTGTGAGACGTCCTCGTCTTTTGTGCTTGCCAATGCTTCGATCTCATTGCCAAGAAGGATATGCAACAGACTTGCTACCCAGGTGTTTCTTTTCTACACATTTCAACGACGATATTTGCTCTTTTTTACACGCTGCAACGGAAAAATCCCCCGTGAAATTTCACTGCATTGGATTCGCTGCTTTTGTCACGAAGACACTTTTTATGCAAAAAAGAGGAATTTTTGAGGGCGGATAAAAAGTTGTATCTGGCAAAAAAGCATAGCCGTTATTTGTGAAAATGTATTAACGAGTCTTAACTTTTTTGCAAATGCATTCCATTCCCCTTGATTATAAATTGATAGTGCTTCAAGGTTTTCTTTGAGAGGGTGAGACTGCAAATTTACCAATATCTATTATTTCTTTTTTGGTCCATATTGCACTCGTGTTAAAGAAATGGATTTTTCCTCAAGCCACAAACGTTAAAAAAGAAAAGCTATTTTTCAAGAGTCATGGTCACAAAAGCCCAGCATTCTTTTTAATTAATTTCAGACAATAGGACAACAATTAGTGGGGCAGGGCGAGCAGCATCATTAGGGAGAACGTTTAGGCATTCTTCCTGCCTATTCACTATTGGGATTCCATTTGAAGGCAGTTGCAGAAAAAAGGATGCCCGAGGCCTTTAACCTCAAAAATCGACAAACGAAAACTCCTCCTTCGCCACGTCAATTATGGCATTAATGAAATGGCCCCGAGGCCTCGAAACGGCGCGAGCCGGTTTCATGACAGGAATATATCTCAAAATGTAACCGAATCTACACATTTTTGTGGCCTGGAAATGTCGTTATTCCTTGACATTATTATGCACCATTGCATCACCTAAGTGTCGGGAAAAGGTGTAATTACCACTGCAATGAATGGCAAAACTTAACCGAGTAGAAATCCTTTTTGAGCGACCTACACACATTTTTAAAGCCAGACTTTTGACCTTTCGCAGGTTCTTTTTTTCCGAGTGGAAAATGTATACTTACTTTTGCATGCATAACTTAACTGATGTGAAGCTTGGCGGAGTTGGGAAATGCAGATGAATGTGGGATTTCCTCTTGTTATACGCCGACCACGTCTCTGCTGTACCATATGGGCAGGATCAGGGATGCCACCTAAACTAATATACACTCAAATACAGTCAATTAAACGGGGATTTGTACACGTTTTTATTCAAAATGGCATCCCTTCCACCGGCCAAAAAGAACAATTTGCGTCTTATTTACGATCGTCGGAAACTGACCCTCGTTTTCATCTAGTGATAAAATTCAGTTAAACCCCATTCCACCGACGTACACGTGAGCAGCTCTTAAGCACATCAGTGGAAGAGATCAGTGGGAAAAAACGAAGTATAAGAAAGAGATTTTTACAGCTTGTTATGTGTTGTTGGCTTTTCTTTTGTGAATGTCCTTGGGAAACAAAATGGTGACGACGACACAACAGCTCAAATCACATCCTTTGAAAAAAGGCAAATAATAAAACAACCTCTTTTTTCAGTTGTGTTCACGGACTCAAATCATTTTGGCCGGGAGGAAAAGTTTATGTTTTACTTGTCCGAGAGGAATATATTTTTGTTGGCAACTTTGACGGAGGGAAAAAGTTTTCTTTTCCAATCAAGAAAGTATTTTTATGCATCGATGCAGAAAGATGAGGGGAGAGAAAGTGGCTGCTTAGACTTGTGAGATATGGAAGAACCCCATTTGCAGTTAAACATAGAGAAACACTCCATAATGCACTAAATATAGGAAAAGTTTCCGCCGTCTTTCAGTTATACTGAAAAAAGACTCCCAAATTAGTACATAATAAAAGTGGCACGCACGCTTCAGCAGCTGGTTAAATATTCAACTAACGAGAAGGGTTTTCTTCTTGTTCATCATTCTTGAACTATACAGTAAAAATCTGTTTGAGAAGCTCAACACTTCTTTTTTGGTAAACATTGCAGAATAAGTTCCCCCTTCTCCTTCTTCTTAAAATTGGGGCATTGCGACGAGTTGCTTTGCTTGATGATGATGAAAATTGCTCTTGCATGAAAACACCTCCATGATGCTATTTTTAACATTTACCCGGTGCAAAACAAGACCTAATTTTGTCCACGACAACCATTATTCAGGAGACCGTCTAGTTAATCTGAATGCACCGTGTACCCCACTCTTAACGCCTTTGCATACAAAACACACTCAATTTTTCACCCTTAAATTTATTCACACTGCACTGCTGCTGCATAGACTGAGCCCGGAAATTCCCCTTTTTAATGCCGGTAGAGCACGACGACGACGTCACCCAGCTGAGTCCCCCAATTGTCCAATCATGTTTCTCTCAGCTTGAGCTCGCTCGCTGCACTGGACACAAGAAGAGCTCTTTCTTCTTCTTTTCTTCTTTATGCAAACTCATCTGACATTTCGACCTTAAAACGATCCCCAATCTATCTTTATATGATCGCCAGACTCGCCCCCGCCGCGGGCGGCTTCTTCAAATCGTGGAACGAACGAGGTCAAATGATCGCCATAAGACAATGAAGAATTCAATTTGTCCCGACCCCTTAAAAGAGATCGCAACAGGCGGCTTTCACCCACTTAAAACGAGAAAGAGAAAAAAAGCATGTCAAAATGAAAATGAGATCATATTTTCCCCTTTCAAACTTTTAGAGCCTATTATATGCGGTATTATACTGAGGGTGAAACAAGAATAGTGCTTTATATGAGTGCAGGTTTTGGAGAACACTTCTCTGTATGTGACATGTTCAAGTATTGCTTCCCTTTTCAAGCCTCCTTCATATTTACAGACACACATACACCAGCCAGCCACAAAAAGTAAGAGTATTTTTGGTCAATTTTGCCGAAACCCTCAGCAGCCTGTTTGCCTGCTTCTGTTGCTGCTCCCATTTTTGTACAACTTTTGGAATTGGATCAGCAAAAAGAGAGAAGAGGAGGTCAAAACTCAAAAGCACATTGCCTGGGTGGCAAGAGAAGAGAGTAAAAGCATGTCTGTTACAGCAATTTTAGCAGTAGCGAGTGTCCAAAAGTCATTTTTCTTCTTTGAGGCAAGCTGGGAACCGTGGAAGCAAGGTCGTCATTTATGGAAGTCTTCCATTTTGACATGGGCTTGTCAGAGCTTGAAAGAAAGAGGTCCGACTTCCTCAATCATTTTGCCAAAGGGGAATATCATGAAATATCCACTCAGAGCAGCAGCATTTTGGTGTGAGAAAATCCCTCACTGACCCCAATTCAACGGGTAAAACACACCAAAAAGTTTTGCTCAAAAGCCGAAAGACCATTACGAGCTTTTTTCGGATTGTGTCCGGAACGGAAAAGTCATATTTTGAGCACATGACGGAAAACGGGTCAAACTTCGTTTTATTAACGGCACATTTAGCAATGCATAGACCTTTTTCTGGGTGCACTTTTTAAAGCGGGCGGCAGACAGATTATGAGCATGATATCATCGTCTGGTGCTGTTTTTGCACAACAATAACAACACGAGCCATGAATCTCATTTTAGCCAGTGAGGCGGAATCGATCGCTCAAGATGATTGCGCACTATTTTGTCGCTCAAAAGGGTTTTGGGGACGTAAAATCGGCATTGATTCGGGGATAAAACCCATGAGGAGGAGATCTGCTCCTGCCATCAAAATGACAAAGTCAAAGCCAGACTATTTTTTTCATTGCCTCCCCCTCTAGAGGGGATGAAATAAAAACCTGGCGAAATCCTATCCTCGTAAAAGCACCTTTTTATACCTTATTCCCCCCATTCGATTTCGGTTTTTGCTGCTGACAGTCAAACTATCCATTCCCCCTCAACTACCGGAAATGCAGAAAACGCTCCTCCAATCCTTTCTTTTAAGGTCATAAAGATATTACTCTCTATTCCTCCCCCTTGATTCCAGACTAAAGTGTGAGCAGGACTTTGTATTCATTGGACTGAAAAATTAATTTTCCTAACGACGTCGTATAATGTTTCTATTTTCCCTCTTCCAGATCTGATAGAGAAAAGTTCCTTTTTTCTGTCCCCCTCCTCTTCTGTGAGAAGAAAATCGTCATCATCATCCATCTATCGCCAACTTGGGTGCATTTCGAGGACGTCCAACAATGAGAAGCCCACTTGGCCAAAATAACTTTCCTTGCTGGGGGATGAAGAAGAAAGGAGGACAAGTGAGCTAAAGAAATAAAGAGAAGAAGACGAAGACACACAGAAGACAGAATGGCAAATGGTCATCAAGCTGCTCTAGATGAGCTCCGACTGCTGGCCACGGACGCCGCCAAGAGGCAGCAGCTCGAGCGGGAAGTCATGGCCTACTTGAACGAGCAGAGGAAGAAACAACAACAACAATCTTCATCAGAGGACGAGGATGGTTACGAGGAGGTCATCTTCGATCCGTCAAGGGCTGCACTAGAGTCAAGGTTGAGCCAGCTGCCCACACCTCCACCAAGGCCAGCAGCACCACCAGCGACATTCAGCCGCAGTCTCCGGCGCAAGAGCAACAGCGACACCGCGCTCTACGTCATGGATGAGAACAGGGAGATTGAACTGTGCTCTGGAAAGGAGCAGACGCCGTCTCCACTCATGGGGGACGTCGTGAAGAGAGTCCTGCTGCCTGGAACGAGGCGTAACGCCACCTTCAACGCTCTCGAGCCGGAGCAAGGGTTCTACCGGGTGTACGATGACATTGACCGGATCCGGGAGTGGGACCTCATCCCGTACGTCATCACGAGGAAGCGGCGGGAGGAGGAGCGGAGGCGGGAGGAGATGGAGGCAGAGGTCAAGATGTCAGAACAGGAGAAGACTCTGAAGCAGAGCTCTTCAACGAGCTCGGGTTGTAGTGTGGACAGTGGGCGGGAGTCGGTGGCGTCAAGGCTCTCTTCAACGGCTCCCAATGCGAAACGGGTCCACTCTGAGGACACTGGCAGCAACTGTTCCAATGACTCCGGCACGTATCACGTCTACGAGTCTGACCGGGCATCCGTGGCATCGTCATCGGGCAAGACCAAGGACGTGCTCAGGCAGGTGTCAACTCAGCTGACAACCGGGTTTGTGACCGGTGCCGTCACTATTGCCGATGGCAACGCTATGGAGGACGACGCCCTGGAAGAGCTCACGCTCGTGTCCACGCCATCCACGTGGAGCAACAAGAGTCATGATAGCAGCAGCAGCGATGTCAAGAATCTGTCTCCGCAGTTCCTGCGGGATCACAAACCCACTCCCAAGACGCACCGGAAGCCAACAAATCTGCAACAACAAATAAACCAGACAGAGACTCGCGCCGAGGGGGAGAAGAAGACAGAAGAGCGAAGAAATCTATCAAAGGATCTCACGACCAAGAAGAGCTCAGGCAACAACGGCTTTTCTTCAAAGGATTCTGCTGCTTCTTTATCTCCTTCCCCTCCCCCTCTACCGCCCAGATTGAAATGTTGCCCTACTCAGCCACAATCCAAGCCTGTACCACCACCAAGAAGTAGCAGCAGCCGCAACAACAACAAAGACCTCAGCAGCTACTTCGGGCTTCTCCAAGAAGACCCGTCATCGCCGGTGAAACGGGAAGTGGCTCAGGCGGTCGCTTGGCAGAGTCTGTCTCCGCAGATGAAGGCGGTCGGCGGCAGCAATAGCCCACCTGGCAAGAAGGACTTGAATAAGTTTCTTGGCATTCGACAGAATGAGACAAGCAAGATTCAACAACAGTCAAAGAAGAATGATGCAGTTCTTTCAGCGCCTCGTTTTCTCACAAAGAGAACGCGCCACCAGCAGCAACAGGAGGAGTTGAAGCAGCAGCAAGAAGCTGAGAAACAACCACCAACAGCCACTTCTAGTCCCAAGGCCAAGATACCTTCATTCGAGTCACCCACAGACACACCCAAGACGACCCACCGTCGGTCCATGGCAACGAGATTGTTCAGAAACCCGCTACGGAACGCCGGTGGTGGCAACAGCAGCAACAACCGCCGTCGAAGCGCGCCCCCGGCCAACAACAGGGCCACAGATGCGACCAAAGACGTCATCATCCCCAGAGGCCGCGTCCAAGCCCTTGTCGGCGCAGCTGACCGCGCAGCTCGAACCCCATCCCCGTACAAACTCCGCAACGCTCCCCTGAGAAAAGGAGTCAAGTCGAGCAAGGATCAATTGTCCACCCCGAGAAAGTCAATGTTGGCCTCGCTCATGCTCTCCGCTTCTGCGTCTCGGAGGGAACAGCAACGGCGGCAGAAGAAGAAGAATGGTCTGGAGTTGCAAGCGCAACAGTTATCACAGCAGGAGTCGGAAGACAACAACGATGTTGATCTTCTTCATTTGAATAGGAGCTGCCTGGTCGATCCGTGTAAGGACGGGGATGAGTCGTTTACAGAGAACGTCCAGGAAGCTCTTAAAGATGGCCTGCCTGTCATTCCTTTCTTTCACGATGTGGGGGGACAAAAGGCGGCGGCGATGGGCAACAAAAACAGGACAACGGGGCACACTCCCAGCAACAACAACAACAACAATAACAACAATAAACAGAAGCATAAAGACGAAGCTAGTCATCGTGGCCACACCAGAAGGAGTCTCTTCCCTTCACCCATTACACCGCCACCCCCGGTCAGGAGGGATCCGTCCAGTCTGTACCTGAGCATGAACAGCGCCACCAAACCCAAGACCCACTGCCACCAGACTGAGCTGCTACCAACCGTATTCCCGGCCAGGTCAGCAGTCAAGGCTGGCAAGGTGATCCACTGTCAGAGCTGCACCTGCGACCTGGTGTCCCCACCCGTCATGGGGGCGTCGGCCACGTTCCCGCACCGGCGTCGGCCGCCGCTGCTGGACGACGAGAAGGTGATGCGCGCCTTTGAGCAGGAGTTGGACTACGTGGACATGGAAAAGGAGAACGTGAGGCCGAGGCCGAGTGGGCGGAGGAAGAGTATCACCAGTCTGTTGCAGTCATAGTAGAAGTAAACAAGTTATGAGGTTGCCAAAAATGATATTTTCAGTGCTATATATGATTATGATGAAATAAATGTATGCATGATGAGCTTTATTTACAAGATCGGTCTCTCTGTTTTGTCTATTTATTTCAACATATGGTGCAATATTTTGCAATGACATGTTTTATCTGGCGAAAACGTGCAAATTTTGCTCTTTTTGTTCTGATTTTTGCAAGAAACGGAAATTATTTTTTCCTCTGTGCGATATGATGACATTTCTCACCGTGAAAACCTCCCACAATTTCCCTTCAAAAAGGGGATAATAATAATAATTTGGGGCTCCTTTTTAATACGTTTTTCTCACCCTTTTAAAACTTCTTCTTCTCCTCGAGGTCTCCTTTTCATCACATAATAATTATATTCAACCCATTGTTGGAATTAACATTAAGGGGAAATGAAGAAGGACTCTTCAGGCGGATTTGATTCAGGGCCGCCATTTTACACTTTTAAACAGGTATTTATGCATAACAGTTATCTGATAACGCATCCAAAGTGGCAACCCTATCTATCCCGAAGATGTTCCAAAGTGAGAGATCCCGTTTACTTTTCTTCTCATGTCATGACAGTGCAAGAAAATCCGATGATTCATTTCGCCGACAGGTGCGAGAGAAAAGAGTATTTTAGGTCAATCATCATCAATTGTGTCTTTAACCAGGGTTAAAAAGGGTTAAATACTTCACTTTGTAAGTGAGTTGGACTTTTTGAACCCCCTGCAGGACGACTTCCTTCGCCTAATCCACCCTCTTTTAGAACTCACGCACCGTTCCGCTTTTCATCATAAAAATATGAATAAAAAGCCCTTGTTTTCCCTTCTTCCTCCTCTTCAACCCTTGATGAGTTTTATATTAAGATTGAGTTCAAAAGAGTTCGTCTAGAAAGCACTTTCGTTTGAGAATGACATGAACAAGTCCTTTCCTACTCAGTGGGACTCCAAGAAGACTTCTTCAAAAGGGTGAAGAAGAGACATTTTTTACAATCTCAGCACCCACTATTTCTCGTCTTCGTGTCTGCGTGCTACCGGTTTTCAGTATAAAATGGCTAGTCATACGTAACAGAAGAAGAAGAAGTCTAGCTTGCATATACAGCGTATTTGTCTCTGTCGCCCATACATTACTTTTGAAGAGCAGAGGAAAGGGTTGACTTTTTGGCTCTCGTTTTTATGACGGCTGCAATGAATGTATGACCAGCTGAGCACGGCCATCGTAGTATAATATATTATTAGTCGAAAAGGGTGGAGGAAAGAGAAAGAGCGAGAGAGAGAGAGATAGGTTTAACAACAGTCGACAAATGAGAGGAAATGGCACGACGTAAACGTGGTGGTAGACATGCAGTTGTAGGAGGGGCAGATAGTAAAAAGCAACAAGCCCTGCTGGACCGTGAAGAATGCAGCTATCCAATCCGTTTGCTGTCTATTTAGAGTCTGATTTAAACCCTAATTTGCTCGCTCATCAAGTCAACTCTGGTTAGCGAGGAAGCAGCGCATTTCCCGTGGTTGCATTATTCAGGTGGTGTCCATGTCAGCCGAGGGCGTGTGCAGTAAATAAATCTTGTTGAGCTCACTAGCAATCACGCCCTTTTTGTAATCTCTACATGGTTAATTCGTTTCTGTCTCGTTAATCTGTGTTGTCCTAGTAAAGGGCACACACTACTAGCTCTCTTTTTATGTTTCATCAGAGTAGCTTACTCTTTTTATATATCCACCCTTCTTTTATTTTGCTCTCATTCTCCCTCCAGCATTTTGCTTTGCAAAGCTTTTTCTTCCTGACAAAACAATCAAGAGAGAACAAAAGCGAGGCAATTAATTTCCTCTGACCATTTTCTTTTTAACTCGTTCTGGCAGCACGAGCAGAGGCCAAAATTGCACTTTTTCACTCCCCGCCCATTTTAATTTCTCTTGCTCTGGCTTGCTCACGAATGGCGAATTTTTTGCTTCTGCTCCTTTAATTGAAACATGGCTTTACGAGGTCGTTATAGGAACGGCGGCAGCGGCCATTTTTTGGCAGAATGTACGGTAATCCAAGGGACATCACTCATCCGAAAACGAGTTATTATAACTATCCATCGATCTATAATGTTCTTACAGCTCCGTGACTAGGTCATGCGTGATGATGAAGACTAAACACTAAATGAATGGAGCCGAAGCTTCAAGGATTTCTTTTCATATGGGATGCGATTATTTCCGGAGTAGAACTTGTACAACAAAGAGACATTATTACTACGAAGCGTGTATACACACAAGAAGTGGGCTTATAACTCTTTTTGAAGACGTTCACTGTAGCAAGAGAAATTGTTTCATATAGAACTGGAGACTTGTGTATTTCTAGGAAAACTTACCCTTTTTGTTCCCATTCTTCTCTCATATGCATGCGAATTCAAAGAGAGGGTTGAAGGGTTGAAAAAGAAAGCAAAGAAAGATTGAGCGAACTCCCTTTCTACTGATGGAGGGAAGAAGGCTCAAGTGGCTCACTTGTTTCGCTCCCCATATACGGAATTTAGCATAATAATGCACTCTACTACTTTCCTCAATACAACATGGGGAGAGAGGGATTTCAAATAAATATTCCACTTTGTTAGATAAGAGACTCGAGTCTGAGATTTTCCATATATGGAAGAATGTCTGATTAGTGCCATAACACATTTTGATCGCATTAACACGAAATCAATATCATGATAATGAATCCGGCCTTGGAATGTGCTCAAATCATCCTCATTCGAACTCTCATAAAAAGAGAAATATGCTGATTGCGAGTGGAGAAAATCAATGCCAAGATCTCCTCTCTCCATTGTTATTACGATTACACGTAGTATTCCCAGAACACGTCCGTGAAATTGCACAGTGCTCATAAAACGCATTCTCTTATAACGGTTCCATGCACAATTGTGTATCCATCTATCTATCGGGATTACATGCTCTCGTTGTGGCACTTGTACGACTAAGACGACCCTGGGATTCATTGTCAGAGATGTACACTGAGAGAGAGGAAAGAAAATAAGAAGAACATGTACTTGGCAGTGCAAACTAGCGGCTCAGTATGACAATGATGGCTTGAAATTGCTTGCCTGCGGCCTCAGATGTGC
>LR137869.1:0-12846 GCA_900659605.1 Tisbe holothuriae | reverse complement strand
TATTGCAATGAACCTGAAAAGGTAGTACCCTAAAATATATAAAAAGGGATGCATAGCAAATATTTTTTTAAAAAAAAGATTAAATAGTTAAAATTCTTAGGTTGAATAAATGTTACTTACTGCAGACAGAGTTAATCTCAATACTGTAGGCAATATCAGCAGTTATAGCACCGTCAGCCGCGAATACTCGGCCGCAAATGCGCCCAGATGTGGATGCCATAAGCATTGTCAGGTCAAGGAGGGCGACTGGGGTGACAGCTATGGCTCCGGGAATCTGTCAAGATTGGGACATATTTAGGGGATATATGAAAATTCATTCATACATGTTGCATTTCCTGATATTGAGCCACCTGTATGATCAAACTTAAGATGTCAAATAGATTTAAAGTGGTTTTAAGAGTTACAGCAGCTGCTGGTTGATCTTGACTCCACCTTGTATTGACAACTGTGATTTTTTTCTTTGCCAATTCAGTTACGGAAATTCAACCTTTAACTTTTCGACTTGTGGCGCCCCTTTGTTATTCTTCCTTTCTGGCAAGCTCAAAATCCTACCAGCCAGACAGACAAAAATGAGAACAAACAGCACTGGTAGCTGGGCTGAATTTGAGCCTGCCAAAGGGAACAATAACAAGAGGGCGCCACAAGTACAACGGCCATAATGTCGAATTTCCGTATGTGAATATCACATAAGATATTAAATGCATTTTTTTAAACTGAGTTTGAAACTTGCATCTTGATTAGTATACATAAAATCAGTGTTAGATCTTACTATGAGGTAGTCCGTTGTACACTGTGATTCAACGGCTGATGCGTCACCATTGGTCTCAAAGCTGAGGCCAAAGCTGGCCTGATCATTGTTTGAAGGAGCTTCTTTCTGATTGGATGGGGTGAAGCAAATTGCGCAGCGGCCAGACTCTCGCCGGAAGCATATGGAGTAGCATTGGTCAGACAAATGAGTGGCTGGAATAGTAATGTTATTTTTGGCAGGAGGTTTGAAATGTTGTAAATGTCACTGATAAGATAAGTGGATAGTTCTGCCGTGCAGTAGCTAATGTACAGTTCATATAATTTTCAAAAATATAATAAAACTTATTTTAGAAAAATTAAACATACCTCCGTTTCCGACCATAGTAGTTGACGGGAAGTTAAAGCTAAAGTGAATTTAGAGAACAGTGGGTCAATATTCTTTACATGTAAACTTGTTCCTACCTGGAGAATGTTCCCGATGTTCCTGTGTAATATTGAAGGCAATCGTTTGGACCTACAATTAAATGTTACTTTATGAATTAGTAAGCAAACCATGTTGTGAGCTCACCTCCAAGAGTATCTCCGCAGTTGTATTGTGTAACCTTGATGTCCCAAGCCCTGTAACATATAATTTCGTAAATATAGGTTGGTCTCTTTCAATTTGTAAAAATTAAAGCACGTGATTTTAGGAGAGACTTATAATTTACAGTGAAATACTTAAAGTAATGACTGAGCACCATACAATAGATAAGGATGCTCTGGGCTATTAAATAGATTGGCACTCTATACCTTGTAGTTTGATCTACAGATGACAATCCAAAAGTTGCTTGATGGCAAGCAGAACTGGCATCAACAAATACTGAAAAATTCCAAAGTCAATTTAGGTGAAACGTAAATGCCCTGATCTTCTTACTATGTTGCCCGGAATTTAATCCACAGATGATTGGGCTGCCCTGGTTTCCAGGGGATGTAATGGAAAACGTGTCTGTTAGGCAGTCACCAATGGAAGCCCCAGCAGTGAAAACTGCATTAGCATCACCAGTATCTAAAGTGGTTCCGGCCTCAGGTCCAGCAATGTTGAATGTCTATAACAAGGTTTCTTACAAATTGTAAGCTTATTATTGTTCTCGTATCTTACATTGAATTCAAATTTCAGCCGACAAACACTTGTTGAGCAACGACAAATTGTGTATGTACAAGGGTTGGTGTTCAATGAGCTGACACTGCTCTGGACGAGGTAGGTGCAGTTCTGGGCACTCATGGCGCCACAGGCAAGACTGACTGTAACAAATAAGTTTGGTTTAATAAAATAATTTATAAAAATAATTAATAGACGTACAAACACAGCAGACACCAAAGCCAGATGCACAAGATCCGGAGCTGGATCCTCCTGAAAGATGATTGTAATTATGAGAGGCACATATCATTTGGAAACAAAGACTTACCCAATGTGTTGCATTCATCCGCTAAAAATCATAATAATGTTTTACTTATTAGCCACTAGGGTTAATCTCCAACTGCAAAAAATCTAGCAGTTTGCAACATTGGTGAAAAATGCACTTTGTGTTGTATACGGCGATAAATTAATCCTTGCCATCGATCCTGATAATAAGCTTACTTAAAGACAAGATGAGCGTTGTAAGTTATATTTCACCAAAGGAAATCACAACAAATATGCATGAACAGTTTTATAACCCCCACTCCCCTCAAAAGATATGTAGTAAAAGTTTAGAAAAATGGACAAGCAACCGTAAATAAAGGCGCTAGGCCCACTTTTGTGTGACCTCCTTCCTGTTTTTAGAGAAAAAATTGGGGGACCCGGCCTCAAGACATTCGACCGTGTTTATGTATGAAATGATCACATTTCATTGTAAGTCGGACATGAGTGACTTTATGAATGTATCGTACTCACATGTGTAGCATGTTCCATTTCTTCCCGAATTTGATGACATACAGGCATCATTCTGTGAAACAAACATTCGTTGAGAGTTCGATACCAAGTCTAACTAACTTACCGGAAATGTGACGATTTGAAAGAGCGACAAGACTGAAAAAGAATCATTATTCATTATGTCTAACACACAGTTATTATAACTTACGTTTGCCTTCCCTATCAGAACCCTCGTCATTGGTGTCATTTCTATCCCTTCTTCTTCTAGCGACACCGAATTCAAGTGCAACGGATAAGAGAACAATAGTCAATATAAGTACCCGAAACATGTTAATTGAAACGTCTTTCTACGTAAGGGAATGGCAGTAGACTGACAAGATGAACCTCCGGACATGGTGCCAAAACGCCATTAATTCATCGCAACAGGCAGTTAATTTAAGTCAACCATATGAGTGATTGGTGCAATTTTGTTCGTGCATTTAGGGGTAATGAACGAGCAAATAGAGAACAAAAGCAAACTGGATGCACAAAAATTGCAACCACTTGGTTGATGGACGTCAGCTTTGTTTGAGTTGCATTTCCACGGACTTGGTATGTATTCGACCTTAACATCACATGTAAATCATATCGGTGTAATAATTCCATGCCTTTACTTGGTGCTGTAATGCCATTTGTTTGTTTACGCTCGAAATATTTGTTCGTAGGAATATCCCATATTTATATCATATTTATCTGTCCAAAACAGATCATTAATTCTCTCCGACAATTTAACGCAGCATAAAATATACAGCTCATTTACTCTTAAAACCATTTTCATGACATATTTTGACAACGCTACGAGTATTTGTTTGTTCGTTCTTCTGTTTTAAAAAGTAAATTCTATGGACAAAATGAAGTGCCATTAATTATAAGAAGGGAAACTACTTGAGAATGTTCATCCATGTTCCCATTTTACACCATTAGTTCAATCCTTGCAACCAAAATGACAAGACCAACATTGCTCGCAATTCTTCTACTCAACTTCATATTGGAAGCTTCCACGGAACGAATTCGAACAGGTATGAAAGCATTGACTAAACGTGCGATATTGGCGTTGTAATTTGACGAAAATGATCTAGGGCACCATCAGAGGCCGAGCAAATCCTCTGTAGCGGACACGGAATCGTTTCGTAGAAACGGTGGACGAGCAAATGCAAAATATTTGGAGACTTCAATGAATAAAAAGGCGGAGGAGAAGAGGGAACGCGATGGAAGTAAGTGTCTCGATACTGCTCCTAATAAGTGTTTATGTTATAATGGCCGTTTTTACTTTTAGGAGTCTTTAGCCTATTTAACATCGTTACATTTAAGGTAAGCTTTTCAAAATAGTTCAACGAGACTCAAGCAAGTAAAGTGGCTAATATCAATAATATGCAATATCCAAGATTGCTGTACAATATTCGTGTACTTGTTCGATTGTTTTACAACCTTTTTCAAGACATTTTATATGTACAGGTTTCTTTCAAGACGCAACTATTAATTGTCAATTGCTCCTACCTACGTAGATACCTAGTGCAGGATAGCAACTTTGTTATGAAGTTCAAAAAGTTTTGCAAGAGTGAACTTTTTTATTACCAACAATAAATATATATTTTTAATGAAATTGTAGAAAAATATGCTGTATTATGGTGCACAGAAAGAGGCCTATTTTACGGAGGGGGGGGGAGGTTACTCAATAGCTTAAAAATGAAAGTTCTGGAACCAGTAAATTTTATACTTATTTTTGTGTTTTAGGACTAAGAATGTGTTTTAGGCCTATCTAGGACCATTGAAGGGTCTTTTACTCAATTCATTTAGTCAAAATACTGAAAATAGGCATATACACAAACTTCCATTTTTACTTTTTTGCCAGAACTTTCAGGTAACTTTATAATATTATTTAAGAGCTGAATTAGACAAAAATATAGGAAAGTATTAAAATTTTATAAGTTGATGTAAAATTTCCCATTCTTGCAAAACTTTTCACTTCATAATGAAAAAGGAGCTATTCACTGCTACAGATATCCGTGAGCAATTAGAGCGCTCCTACACAGGGGTTTTCTGGAGGAAAAAAACCCGGGGTTTTTCTTTTTCACCCCCTTATTTTTTGGCTAAGTCCAAAACAATAATATTGATATTCAGCCGGCTGAGTCATCAATGAGCTGGCAATCACATTGATTAAAAGTCAATGCCAATGTTATTGTTCTGGACTTAGAAAAATGTTGATGGGGTTTTTCCTTCAGAAAACCCCTGTGTAGGAGCGCTCTTAACGTTTAATTGTGTCTTGAAAATATACACCCTGTAACAAAGGTCTTTGGGCACGGATACTAATTATCAATAAATGTTTTAGAATGAGTTCTGTGTTACATCGAGTGATAATACCATGAGAGGAACTTGCCTCACAAGCTCCGAGTGTTCAAGTGCTAGTGGGTCTGCGGATGGAAACTGCGCTTCAGGTAAAGTGATTTATATTTTTAACAAGTGCAGTCTTCAAGTGAGCCATATATTACAGGTTTTGGAGTGTGTTGCATGTTCATTCAAAATACTTGCGGAGGAAATGTTAACCAGGTAAGGGAGTATCTCAATAACTCTGAATGCGAAATTAGGCCAAATAATTTGAATTTTCATTTTTTGACTACTTACTACTATCTTCCATAGGAGTCTTTTTATTTATGAATATAGAGTTATTTTGTTTCCAGAATTGCACTTATCTGCAGGTAAGACACGACTATCTTTTTAAAAGTAATAACAGGGTTTCTGCACATTTATTCTTAGAATTCAGAGTTTCCCAATTCAGCTGCAGTTTCTACAACCTGTTCATACACATTTAACAGAATATGTCCAAGTAAGGATGATTAAATAATAACTATTATCCATTTTTGCTTATTTTAACTTTAATTACTTACAGACCTTTGTCAAATCAGGTAGAGAGTACATTAATTTAGAGTTCCAATTTGGATTAATAACCCATGCGTTCCACAGGCTTGATTTTGACAATCTAGTTACGGCTCAACCCCCTACAACGGGTGCAGATATGACAGGTTTGTAACTTAAGTTAATGATTTTGGATGCATAATATGGTTAATCCATAGGTGACTGTCCTACATCTGGAGACTTTTTAACGGTAACAAGTCCCACTGGGCGCAGCCCACCAGCAGTTTGTGGTACATTAACAGGACAGCATAGTAAAATATAAAAATTGTAAGTGAGAACAAAATAATGGTATTTCCATTTTAGTGTTCCTTGAGACTGGCTCTACAGGAACGGCTGGGACAGCCGCATTCACTTTTGGAGCCACTGCCTCAACTAAGACATACAAGGTTAAGGTTACATACTACCGGTGTGACTCTCTTAACAGGTAAGAATAAACACATCTATAATAAAGTTAACAACCTTTATTATACCATTAGAGCTCCTACTGATTGTGTCCAATACTACACTGGCACAAGCGGAACTATAACTTCATACAACTACCCGAACCAGCTCCTTGACAATCAGGCTTACAGCAGTTGCGTCCGCCAGGAACAGGGTTTCTGCACAATTGACTACAACCAGACCCCATCCTCTGGCACAGACACATTTGACCTGTATGCCATGGCTATTGACACTGGTGGAGTGACAATCTCTGATGTAACATAATTCAAAATGTATCATCTTAAACTATTCTTTACTAAAATGAAATGTTTTAGTTAACACAATGTCCCCAGACATATGTGTCCATCCCGAGTATTGTGACAGCTGCTACTACTATGTTTTGTGGAGGATTCTTGAATACCATTAACGGAGATGATGGCCCATCTACAGTTTCAAGTAGGCTTATACAACATTTTACTTCAATTATTATTGCCGAAGACTTTGATAATTTAATTTTACAAATATGATCAGCTCATGTAATCCTTATCTTATTTCAGGTGGAACAACCCCCTTCCAAATCCTCACCTTTGCCATTGATGGCCTTGGGGACGGAACCGCTCCGGATGCGATTCTTGGATACAGCATTGACTACACACAACAACCATGTTAATATGAATTAATACTTGTTAATTTTAAGTGATATTATTATTTGTTTGTTACTGCTTGATGGATCTGTATAATAAATGTAATGTTTTGCAGCCTATATATAAGTTTTTACTCGTTGTTATCGGTGAATCCTCATTAAGAAGAACAGCAAATAGATTTATCTCTTTGTTGCTGATTTTGATCTTTCCTAGTCATTCAGAACATAATTATATGCTGGTTGTCTTTCTAAATATTTATTATGTTCGACGAGGTTAGTTGCAAATAAATACATTAAAATTGCTCGTCAGAGATACGAAAAGTTGCCAGTCTGGGAGGTCTAAAGTCCGAGTAGCTCTAAATTAAGTGCACTGCTTGTAACTGCAATCCATTTGTCAGATTTTATGACAAACTGAGGTAAATTTATGTGCTGCTGTTGCAGATGTAATTGCTTGAAATGGAAGGAAATATTTAGTTTGTTTTCAAATAATGACATATTGGTGCATATGTTCCAAGGTGTCGCGCTACTTTATCATACAAGTGCACAAGCTAGGTGTTTCATATAATTACTTTCTGACGGAGTTTCTGTAACTGCATCCAATATCATAGCTAGTGCCCAAATAATTGTACAAAATAATGTTATCAATAATTTCCATTTTATAAATACTTGTTTTAATCAAGGTGTCTCCTGAAAACAATGAATGTTTTCTCACCAATTCCGAAGCCGCTCTCAGTGCGATATTGTTGCCACTCAACTTTACCAATTAGCACATACGTAGAACATACGAGAAGTAAGAATAGGCCGCATAATTGATTATAGGCGTATTCTTCAAGAGCAACCACTACACAGTGGATAAGCATAAAGATTAAATAGGTTGTCATAGACGTAAAAAACGGAATGCTATAGTAAAAACGGGAAAACTACCTCTCGTAGTAAAGAGGCCACTTTCATAGAGTCTCCACTAGATGGCTGTACAGAGCACTCCAAGGAAACTAGCGTGGACAGTTTTGCTCCAATTTGGCAACCGGCAGAGCGACTGCAGCGCCTACTGTGCTGGTGGGAAATAGGGTTGCACATTTTACATGGTTGTAAAGCATTACAAATGAAACTATTTCAATAATATCACGTGTTATGAATCATGAGTAAAATAATATATGCTCATTAAAATGATTAAAGCCTTTTTTATTAACATTTTATATCTATAAAACAACTAGTAACATGACATTTTAGTCATGTTATTTGCCAATACTGTCTTTAAGTCGGCCCTTTACTTACATGCAACTCGTTTCTAAACATACTAAAATAAAAGATGTGTTCACTGTTCAGCCTGACTCAAAAGTGTATTACCGGGCTGGTCTTGATGTTGTTTTATTGAGAATATCATGGGCCACAAATGTTGCAGTATTATCACTTAAACATATAAGAGGATTTTGTATTTATCTTACCTATTTTGTCAAAAAGCACGCATTTTTATGCCACAGCTCCACGCTTTTTCTTTAACGCTCTAATTTTCCTGTCTTGCTAAAACACTGGCTAGGAACAACATATTAAAAATATGCATTTTTTTCGAATATATATCTATGTAAATTAATGGACTCTCATGAATACAATTTTAAAATGAAACTTTGCTATTAATTAAACACTGGTTAGTTGATCAAATAATACATATAACTCCTTTATTAAAGTCTATAACTTCAATATAGTACGTTTCTTACATGTTTTTGAATAACAGGAACCCTAATCCCAGCTACACAATGGGCGCTGCCATCGCAGAGCTGAGCCCTTGAAATTCAAAAGCTAGATCAAAGTTGGAGAAGAGATGCTGCCATCTCGTGGATTTAAAAGCAAGCTTTATTTATTATCCCTCTTTCACTATTGCATATGACCAAAAATTATTATTTCCTATATCTGAGACCACTGTGAACCTTATAATACTAGATCGCCCACTTGAGTCGCCATAACACACCATGCCGCCGCCAAAAAAGAGCCTCCCTTTATCCCACCTCCTCCTCACCTGGGCTGAGACCGTCTGCACCCACGGCTCCCTCCACGGCCTGGGCTGGTTCACCCGCACTCGGCACCCAGCCCTGCGCACGCTCATCGCGGTATACGCAGGCGCGGTCATCCTGCTCCTGCCTGGCATTGCGTACGTGTTTATGGACACGTTCCTGAGTAGCACGGCTGTGGAGCGGGCGATTAAGACGGAGCGGTACCCGGAAGGGCAGACGTTTCCGAGTTTGGTTATGTGTCATCCGTTGTACTTCTCTAGGGAGAGGTTTAGAGGTAAACTGCTAAACTCAAGGACAAAGTTATAAGTTGGTTTGACAACCCCAGGTGACAGACTGGACAAAGCTAGTTATTTATGTTCTTAAGTAGTGTACTCTTTTATGCTTAAGCAAGCCGGAGGGTTAAGCAGATGGGACATGGAGTCACCTACAGGCTCTAGATACATACTTGACTGTGTGGAAATTTTGATAAATACAAGTAGGATTCCCACATATCTACGTGGCATCTGCTTTTTCAGAGCTGGGTGTCACCTCAGAATCCGACATCAACCAATTCTCCTCCTTCCTGCTGGCCTCTCTTGACATGACCATGTCAATAAAGATCCACATGTACTACAAATACCAACCTGATGCATTTCTTAGTGAGAATGGAGCAGATATTGAGAGGTTTGACAAATGGGTCGAGGAGACTAAAGCTAAAGAGGGGCTGGCAACAACGCTGGAGCTGTATGAGAGACTGGCTGTGAAGTATGGTATTATGGGGGCTTCTACACCGGCAGGAACGGGAAAAACTTATGGAAAACTACCAAAAATCTACCGGAAAACTTTGAGTTTCCTTCCTTCCAACACACACTCACGCCTTGTTAACTGGAGGAGGAAAAGAGACGTTTTCCAGCAGTTTTCCTACTTCCTTCCCGGTGTAGGAGACCCCTAAATGAGTAAGGAAAAATTGTAAATTGTTTATTAGGTGTGGAGAGTTTTTAGTCTATTATGAACTGCAAGTAAAAGTTGGTGGTGGATGTAATGATGATGTGTTTTACTCTAAGCCTATGTTTACCAGGTTGGGCATTTGCTTCAGGTAGGGTTAATATGTAATATTTCAACAAACTTTAACTTTTACACTTTTACTTATAGGACTAATGCAACTCAGCCTGCTTTTTCAAGTGGTGCCCCTGCACGGAACACATTTTACGTGGAGATAGATCCAGATATGAACCCAAGTATGTACATATCACATAAAAATATCATTGTCAGACTATATTACATATCATAGCAATGAATCACAATTTAATATGCCGAGATATTGTAAATTGCTGTATTTGTACTTAATAATATTAAAATTAATATCAAATTTGCCTAAAGTTACATTTTGAGATACCTATCAAATGAATTACCTATTATTGTCCAATCCTGGAGTATTTTATTTTTGTTTCAACGTTTTTAGGCATGGCTACATCTTTCCATACATCAAGTTCATTCTCAAGGCTCTCTCCTTGGTTCCTGCTAACCAATGAAGAGTTTCTCACAGACGCACTACTGTCCACTGCTCAAATGATGCAACTTAATACCATCACACACCTGCCTATAAGAATAACAAAGGTACTAGACTACATTAGCATATAACATGATCTAGCAAATTAATAGATCATCATAATTATAATATTAGTAACAATAACTTTATTCCAACAACTACTTAAATAGCATTACCATATGACATTCTCAGAGTCTAGCAAGGAACGAATGAGCATAATCCTAAAATACTTTAGTAACATTAACTGTATTACAACTATAACAATTACTAACTTAATAATGTACAGAAACAACGCTAAACATTTGATACTCTTTTTGGGAAATTTGCTTAAGCAGTAAAGTACTATCAAATGTACTTATGTAAGTTATGTGCCATGCAGGAGGACCGGTCACCCCTCAGGATGAACATGCTCCGCTCTGACCAAGAAACTTGTATCCACCCAGAAGAGAGACTCTTAGCTAATGATCTACCCTACACCCAATCACTTTGTATGTCATTCCTTCTGGACAAAGTCCATGCAGAAAACTGCTCAGGCAAGTATTATAATTTACTAAATTGCACTTTCTATATAGAAGTATCACTCAACTAAATATTATCACATTTTATGTAACATATGATATCTCCATTGAAATGTATTACATTTAGCTGAAATATTAACAAAACAAGTTATATTTACTGCTTCCACAATTCCTTAATAACTGTAATTTGTTAATTTGAGGAATAAAACAACTATGTTTGTGTCTAGGGATGCCATTTTATGGACTGAATGGAACAAATGATCAATGTAGCCTATGCTCACTTAGTGATATTGTACCGGGAGAGCGGAACATTTTGAGACTAAAAGTAGGCTTAAATATCTTGCTTCTGAGGTTTCTAAGCAAGCTTTTAGCTCTAGTGGGCATATAGTCATGCTAAAATGACTTATTTTTGTTTCATAAGAATATTTGTATTATGCTGTATATTTTTAAAATTCTTAATTTAAAAAAATCGGCAAAAAATCCCCGCGCGTTTTATGTAGTAAGGATTTTTGGTCGTTCTTGGTCAATTTCTTACATTTTGTTTCATAAAAAGGGCATATGCGGTCCATTTTAAGCCAAAATTTAGTTACCAACGTATTTTTTTGTGCTTGTCACAGTGAAATGGTCAGAATTAAAATTTAGCTTACTTTAGAACCAGTAAGAGGCCATTTTTGATTCTTCACGAACCCCCATTATTTTACATTTTGTCTAAAACTTAAATATGGTCATAAAAATAAGAAAACATAACTAAAGAGCACAATAAACTGGCTTAAATGTTGCAAATTGAGTTAAATATATTTTAAAACATATAAATATTAATAATTGAAGCTTTAAAAATGACAAAAATGACTTTTCCCCTTAAAAGTCTCAAAATTTTCCGCTCACCCGGTATATGGCATGAGACTGGATAATTTGGGCAATATTGAACAGGAGTGTCCAAGGAATTGCATAGAGGATTTGGTCATTTTGGAAGGCAAGTTTCAAGGAGATCTGAACCAGAGGAAGTACAAGGAAATATCAAATAAAACAAAGTAAAGTGACAATATATTTTCTTAAATATCAAAATATTCATGTTTGCTTTACAGATCATATGCTGCATTGTCTGTTTACTTCAGTGATTATGAGCAAAAGACGAATGAATACTCAAAGAGTGGGCTATCAGATGCATTCGGTATGTAAACATATCTTTCCAGTTTAATTATTCCATTTTACTTCATATAATAGCATAACTATGTTAATATGATTTTGAATTTTTGTCATTACTCAATTAGCTTGCAGTTTTTATTCAAATTTTGAGATATTATGATTTTATGAAGTACTCAGGAGTTTACTAAATAATATTGTCTCCCCTAGCGGCCATTGGTGGCATTATGGGCTTCACCATCGGAGCATCCTTCATCTCATTCCTGGAAGTCTTTGGCTTCCTACTCTATCTCATCTACCTTGTAACAATAAATTACTTTTTCCAAGAAGACAAATAAATGCTCATTTAACAAGCAAGGCGTAGCATTGTTTACTTGCACTTAATTAACGGTAGTACTCAGGAGTTAACTAAATAATACAGGGTGCGGCGCGTTCGTGGAAATTCATTCTAACAGTCATAACTTTCATCCAGAGAGCCACAGTACTGTGTACAGTATGCAAAAAGAAAGCCAGTGTAACAGTGATATAGTGATTACAATTTAATGCATTAATATTTGTTTCTAGTATCCAACACATATAATTGAATAATACTCATAAAGGCTTGCAATGCACGCTGCTCTAAATTTAGTACATAAAAATAGGGCTTACTTCATAAAGTAAGCATCCCTTATATGCTCTATAGGAGGGACATAAAACAAATTTCAATTAACAGTGCTTTATATGAAATTGAAGCCAAAGAATCAAGCTTTCATAAAATAGCCTACATGCTACTGAGGTATCATTGGCTTAGTTGTCAGAGGAGTTTCAAAAACTATTTCCACGAACGCGCCGCACCCTGTATTAAAGATAGGAACCTGATGGACACTTCACAATAAAGTGTTTTTTTTCTAAGTACAGTTTCAAGCAATACCTAATGTCACGACAACTACTGACATCAACATTCGATTCCAGAACTTTTCCGTGACGTACTGATCGCAGATGGAGTTCTCGAAGGA
>LR137864.1:0-50728 GCA_900659605.1 Tisbe holothuriae | reverse complement strand
GCATAAGAACAACTTTGTTATCTCGGTCATTATTGACAAATGAATTCCGATAAGATTACAAAAAATAATAAACTTTGTACAATTCTTCAGCCGGTGGCATATCTTCATCAATCAAATTTGAACATGTCATTTGATCTTGTCATTAAAGGCGGCCGGGTTATAGATCCGGCCAATGGTATAGATGAGGTACGTAACAGAGCCCTTTCTATAGAATGCTCCATAATGTTTATGATCAGGTATTGGACGTCGGCCTTCGAGGAGGCCGAGTGGCTGCTGTTGGTCAGATGCTTCCATCTAGTGAGGAAGTCCTCGATGCGCATGGACTGATTGTCACCCCCGGCTGGGTGGACATGCACGCACACGTGTACGAACACGCCACGGCACTTGGAGTTAATGCGGACAGACATTGTTTGGCGAGAGGTTCGTGACATCACTTAATTGTTTTACATTATACATAACTTAATGGATAAACAGTTTCAAATAAACTTTCGGCAAAGTTTTGCTGCTAAAAGGACATAAAACTGATAACTAGTTGACGAAAATTGGTACAGAATCGTTATATTTCTAATAGCATATTATATCATAGGCGTAACAACCGTGGTCGACGCTGGCAGCGCGGGTGCGCTCACCTTCGCTGGCCTCCGCGAATACATCATCAATCCGAGCGCCACCCGCGTACTCGCCCTGCTGCATATCGCCAGCCACGGCCTGGCCGGCGCGGGATGCTCAGGCCCGGACTTTGGCCCCGGTGGGGAGTCGGACCATCTGAACGCCATCCGCGTCCAGCAGTGCGTCGATGTCGTGAAGGAGAACCCAGAGCACATTGTTGGTATTAAGGTACGCAAATTAGCTTGTCATAACACCGTTTATATATAATAAAGTTTTTCTTTACTGAAGGTTCGACTCGATAAGAACATTACCGATGGGGGAAGAATTGAGCACGAGGTGTACATGCGAGGTCTGGAGGCGGCAAAGTTGGCCGGGCTTCCCTTAATGGTACATCATACGAACTCAACCATACCCCTGTCGGGCAAAGAGGGAATGGTGTCGGCACCTGGTAATGGATTAATAAGATTTATATAAAGTCTCAAAATATCATAATTTTCCAGGATCATTAAGAAAGGGCGACATTTACACGCACACGTATCACGGACATCCGAGCTCAATCAGGCTAAATAATGGAAAAATATCGCAGACTGTCATCAGGTACATTCTATGAGTGGGAATGTTTTTGCTATTAGTATACTGTAGTAATAGCAAAAACATTCCCACTCATAGGGTACATTCAAGGATGTTTAAACATCCTTGGGTACATTGAACAACATTTGCGTCTCAAGCTGTTAATCTATTTCTACAGATCGCGCATCAACGGAGTCTACTTTGATGTCGGACACGGTCAGGGCTCATTCGATTGGAGCGTCGCTGAAGCAGCCTGCCAGCGGTACGGGCTGTGGCCGGACACAATCAGCACCGACCTGCACTCCGGCAACATTGGCCGGATAGGGACGGCCAAGGATCTGCCGCACATTATGGACAAATTTATACACTTGGGAATGCCACTTCAGAAGGTTTAAAAAGTATTTTTAAAGCGGTTAAAAGAATTTAACACTTGTTTAAAAGGTCATAAAAGCTGTAACGGAAACTCCGGCAAAGATTGTGGGTCGCGAGAGCCACTTTGGAAGTCTTTCAATTGGAGGCGAGGCAGATATCACCATTGCGAAGCTCAATGAAGATATGTCCTATGTAATTTTGTAAGCATATTATTTTGATGTTGGCAACTATCAGTAACAGTTTTAGTTCGGAGAAGACTCTTTCGGGAATCAGAGGACCATGAAGCAAACCTTGGAACCGGTGGCTGTGTTTAGATCTGGAGTTCGTCACCAGATAAGAGAAAGGTTCGAATAAAGAATATTTCTACATAATTTTATTCATCACGTCCAGAGCCCCACAATATAAATATTTAAAAACACATGAGATGCAGCTTTTTAGAAATGCTTCACTCTGATAATTACTCCAAAAATATAAGAAAAAACAACGAAATATGGGCAGGCGACCTCATTTCAACAGGGACCACTTGAGCTGCTCCTTTGCCGATTGTAGGACCTGAAAGTAAAAACGACTTTAAAAGATGAAGAAACATTGAATCGAGTTAGTTATCAAGAACAAACGAGAAAAGTCACTCTAATTAAACGAATAAAATTACTGAAACCAAGCGTGAGAGTGCTCTTAAAACTACGTACAAATGCAATGGTCTGCAGGGTGTTTAAGACGCAGATAAAGTGGTTAAAATTGTTCAAGTAAAACATTAAATAACTAGTGAATGACTACTCATGTTCAGAAACGCCAATGACAACTCTCATCTCTTACATCTCCAAATATTCATCGTTTCATTCGAAGCAAGTCGAAAACACCCTGCAAGTTGGAGAGCAAAGAGAGGATAGATCGTGAACCAAAAAAGTAAATGTCCCGCTTCCAACAATAGAACTATTAATGTATTAAGTAAGGGTGATTTTGAAATAATATCCTGAATTTGGTGCACCAGGATTAATTTACTTTAATCAAAGAAAGTCCATTTTCCAGAAGGCAAAAACTGCACATAGTTTACAGCATAAAAAGATCTCTTCAAACAACTTACGGCAGATGTAGCCGCCATTTTGGCCCCAATCTTGGCCTGAACCTTGATTAAATATTGCATATAATACTACAATCGCTTTAACTACTACATGCTATAAAGAGCGGTCGTTAGCGTGTTTCTTACCTGCGCCACGGTCTGCTCCCCGAGCGGGATATCATCCGCCCTGAGCGCCACCCTGTTGACGACGGCCGTGGCGTCGCTCTCGAGCACGATTCCGCCGTCGCAGATCTCATCGAGCGCCAACATGGCCACGTCGAGCGACTCGAAGAGCACTCGCTTCTCCACGTTCTTCCTCAGAAGCTGGTTGATGGTCTCGTAGACGCAGTTGAGCACCGACATGAGCAGCAGCTCGTTCTCGTGCGTCGACCCCATGACGTAGAAGAAGAGGTCGACGTTGCTGCGGTAGAGACACGTGAGCCCGTCCAGCATGACGATCTCTCCGTTGGCCTTGTGGGTCTTGGTGAAGAGGCTCTTCTCGAACGCGCGCTCCTCCTTCATCGTGGGGAACACGGTCTGGAACAGATAATAAATAGATTATGAAGGTGGAGTATGGCGATGGTATTGTTCTTTATCTACCTTGTCATAGTAGTTTGCGAGGATTCTCTTCCCATCGTTGTCGAGAATGGCGATGCCCTTGACGGTGTAAAGGGAAGGAGGCTGAAATAGAGAGAAACCGGATATATTTAGTGCTTTTATGGAGTCTTCGTGGTTGGGTTACCAGCAGCATTCCGTCCATGATGCTCTTTGTATTCCAGCGGGGCCGTGCAGGAAAGTTCCAGTTGGTCTTCCAAAGGGAACCTGGAGCAGGTCGGACGGGATCTCGATGAATGGAGCGAGAGGTGTCGGCGCTCGGCTCACAGGGACAGACGACAAGAGACGGGGAAACTTCTCCGGGGGTTGGTTGATCGGTTGATGACACTTGTTTTGAGCTGGATTTCGTCAAATTCGTCGTTGACGTGGATTGGAGGATTTCTTGCCTAACTTCACTCAGCTTCAGGAACTCATCCAGGCAGCCCAGGCAGGCTGTGCCGCTGCTGAGTGCCTGCTTGAGTTGGTGAGGTGAAAGGAATGCCTCATGGGAAAATCAAACTGGGATTTCGGGTGAAGGACAAGCGTCATGGGAAAAGAAAAACAAAAACACTCAGCTCACGGAATGTCAACAAACCCAAGGCGGGAACAAATGCGGTACGATACCGACCTTAACTGAAGCCACCAGGCATCCTGGATCTCGACACCCAGAACGTGGTGGGTGAACGGGCGAGGGCGCATTAACAATCCTTTTGTGAGGATGACGTCGTCCTCCACCGAGGAGTTCTCCGACCTGGAGACGGAGGACACGAGGGACCCGTACGAGGAGGAGCGGAAGAGGCTGCAGACGCAGGAGCAGAGGGACAGGCTCAATAGGGCAAAGTGTCCAGAACTGGGCAAGAAGAAAGCCAGCGACTGCAGGATGAACCTCAAGGTGACCACGCTGAACCCGGCCATGAGCCTGGTGGACGGAGGGGCGGTGGAGGAGCATGAGGACAACAATGAGAAGATGTACGATCCGTGCCAGATGCTGTCCATACCACCTCGTCTTAGCCGCTGCAGGGCCGCATTCATGCCCGCGCTCATCTCGGAAGGAGACCTCAAGGCCGGCCACACACGCACCGCCGCAGCCCTCGCCAGCAAGCACGCCCACACTGAGGCCATGCTTCGACGGCTGTACCAGCGCCAAGCGGAGAATCCGCTCATCTGCCCCACTTTTACGGCTGACAGTCCCCTCGTGACGCGAGCAGCAAAGCCGAAGAGAGCTCAGAACAACTGGCTGGTCGCCACCAACAAGTTCATGCCAGGGCCAGACTTGAGCAGTGGGGCGTCCATCAAGCTTTTTGAAGCCACAGGAAGGGAAAAGTGTCTGGCTTTTACAGACGGATCTGCACAACTGAAGCTCAGGTAACAACACTTGATTTAAGACGATTTTAAGTATTACTATACTGCTTGTATTTGTACTTACACTATACAATGTGTTAACGTAACTTTTAATCTTTGATCCATTTAATCACAATTCTTCCCTCCGAAATTAGGCATCCTAAGGCGAAGAGGAGGAATGAGCGCGCTTTCTACTGCTTGCAAGATCCCGCCCAGCATCCAGTTTCCGAGCTCGCCAATTTTGAGAGTCCGTTGGAGGACGCTATCATCGACTTTGAAATTTATGGAGACCAAAAGCTTTTCGTGCTCAAACATGCCACGTCTGTTTCACTCGTTACACCGGGAGGGGAATTGGGTCAGGTAGTAACAACTAGTTTAGCCTTCTCTACATGGATTCCAATTTTTTTTTCTCCAGAACTGGACCGAGCCCAACCATGAAATCGCCTCTATCTGCTGCGGCGAGCCCTTTGACTCGATATACATGCTGTCCACCGGCGGCTACCTCAGCACCATCAACATCGAGAACGAACCCACCCTGGCCTACAGAGAGCGTCTCTTCTCCGATGAGCTGTCAGATTTCCGCTGGGGAAAGCTCATCCGAAGCCCTTGCGACCCGCCGCTCCTTCATGTGGCTACTCGGAAGAGTGTCAAACTGTTCGATATTCGAAGCGGCCAAGTCACTGATGAGCTCATGTCCTTGGGCAAGGACGTCCCGGAGATCGTAACGTCAATCTCGACAGCGCGCACTAACGCAGAGTTTCACGCGCACGTGCTTACATCGGACAGTGCCTATCTGCTGGACAGACGCATGCCGGGCGAGTGCTTGTGCAGCCTGCCCCACCTCTCTCCAAACGTTCCCATCGGTATGACAAATTGGGTGGACACCCGGAATAACGGGACTGAGTACTTGTTCACCTACTCTGAGAAGGGTGACGTCACCGTCATGGCCTACGGCAGGCACGCTGTTAGGGACCAGGTTTTGGTCTACGGTCTACCCGCCGCGTTGCCGTCAGTGACACAAGTGCTGTCTGAGGTGCATTTGGGAACATCGTTTGCCTACGATTGGATGAGCAGACCGTGGAGCGGGATCTGTGCTACGGACAGCATGGCTGGAGAAGGCCATGGAAACTCCAATGGCGCGACCATCTTCTCTGTGACGAGGTGGGGCCAGGTGTTCTCATGCGAGCTGAAGCCGAACTCGGACGGTGACGAGCATGAGGACGATCCGCTCATCGCGCACCTCTCGGCCGGCAGCAAGGAGTGGAGCATTGCGAAGTACGTGGACGACGACTGCAGAGATCACGTAGAGCAGTTCGAGGAGAAAATTGCTGTAGTGAAGCCGAGAAAGCTGGCCACAACGACAGAAGTCTTCGTCCGGGACGCGGAGCCAATGGAAAACGGCGTGGAGGGGGCAATAAAGCATCAGTTTCCGAAGCCGGCCAAAAAGGAGATGTTCAACTCCATGGCGGTACGCTACAAAGAGACCGTGGAGGCTCGTGAAAGGCGCCTCGCTCTGAAGGAGCAGGAGGAGGATGGCCTTCTGCCACCGCGGAAGCTCAATAAGCTCAAGAAACAACTGGTCCTGGTGGAGAAAAGACTACAAGGAGATGAGGATGATATAAGGCAGGTCTACTTGGACTGTCAGGAAGAGCAGAAGGAGAAGAACCGGAAAAAGAGACGCAAGGAGGTCGACTTCAAGACAGTGCCCGCCCTAAACAAGCTTCCGCTGAAGAAGATTGGCGATGACCAGGCCTCCCGCGTTATGAGAATGTTTGAAGGCGATTTCGACGTGTTCGACGACAGGCCGCCAAAGTCAGAATCAGAGGCGCCGCTGGGCACAGACCCTATCAGCGACGCAGCCTCGACATACAGCGGTGCAGGCAAAAGTACCAAGAGTAACATTTCGTCTCCGCCTCGCCCCTCTTCAGCCATATCTGGCCAGGTATCGCCCAGCAACACCAACGGAGAGCCCCCAGCCGGACCTTCAGCAAGAGTCCTTGACCAGGAAGACTCCAAAGAGCAGCAGCCTCCGAGAGACTTCATGGTCAATGAGTGGATCCAGAGCAACCAGGTCTCTGTCGGACCAGGGGACGTAAGAAACTTGAAGCTCCAGGAGCCGGCACGGCAGGAGTCCATGATGGAGTTTAACCCGAATATTGTGTCCACGCAGCAGGCGACCACACAGTCAAGGGGAAACAAAACCAACGATCCCTCACTCATCAAGTCGAAGAAAAAGAGGAAACCCAAGCATGGTTTCTAAAATGAAAAGCATTCAAGGCTGTTAAAAAACTAACTTTCATTACTATTGCAACTTGTCACGATTGCTATTAAAGCAACAGCCGCTACCTGAGAAAAGGCCGCTACCCTAAAAACCTAATATCACCTTGTGCACATCACGAGAGGATATCCTACTATAATACATTTGGAGAGAGTTTGTACATCAAACTACTAATTTATGTCTGCCATTGTGATATGGCGTTACTGTAAGTGGTTAAGACCAACTAGTCTTTCTTTCTATGGCAAACATAAGAGCGCTGTGAACTTAAACATATTTGTTTCTACAGATTCAACAGAATTGGCTGAAACAACGATATTAAAAATAAACAATATATTCTGTAAAGCGTCATCTAAAAGTATATTTATTTGCCACCCGACGTTCCCTTTACACGTAAACATCTTGCACCACAGTGGTAGCCTCCATCACCTCCTGCCCTCCTGGACCCGCCATGGCAGGGACCATTTGAACTGGGACGAGCTCGGACCTGGCCTTGTACCTGGACTCTCCTCGTTTGAACCCCGCCTTGGAGTCAAACAGCGTGAGGAGATGGACTTCCTTCTTGTGTATGCTGAGCGTGCCGGAGTCTTTGAAGGCCTCTCCGCACACGGGGCACTTGAAGGGCTTCAGCCCCAGATGGATCACCTTGTAATGTCTGGAATACGTATCGTGGGACTTGAACACGACCCCGCATTCTTCACATTTTTTGGGAGGTTTCACTGGCTTTGGTATGCCATGGTGGATACTGCGCTCGTGTAGGTTGCGCACCCCCGTTGAACTGAACGCCTTCATGCAGAAGCGGCATTTGACATCGCGAATCTGCAGGTGGACGCGTCTGAAGTGGGTGCCCCGTTCCGAAGTACTCTTGAATGTCTTGTAGCACTTATCGCATTTGAAGAGACGCGCTCCGAGGTGGACGGACACAACGTGGCGGTCTCGGACCTGTCTGCTGTAGAAGGCCTTTTGGCAAACTGGGCACACTGAAAGAGATTTCATGTTTGAGGAAACGCAAACATGTTATTAGTATCACATTACCTTTGTCCGAGGTCGCCGTCCTTATAATCGCATCTGCCTCCCTTTTGACCTCATCCTTATCGTGCATTGTGTAGTCAATGCTGGAGCTCGCCTGATTCACAATGTCGGGGTTATCGAGCACCGTGACTCCCGGCACTTGCCCCGCTGCCTTGACCTCCTTACGCTTCTTGGCCCGCTGCTTGCGAGCTGACTTGCGCTTGGCGGCTTCCTTGCGTTCGTGTTTGGCCAGCAGTTGCGCCGCCACGGGATCCGTCTGGTGGAGGTCTGACGCGTGCTCGCCCTCCCCATCCTCCTGATAGTCGTCGTAGTCGTTGTCCCCGCCATCAGAATCGTGCTGTAGCTTGAGCTCTCTTCTCTGTCTCAGTCTCTCCTCGTCGGTGGGCACGGCCAGCTGCGGTGTGGGCTGACCCAAGATCACATGATGCCTGAAAGAATATGAATGAGCTCCAAGGAGGTTCTGAGTTCCCTGTGTTTCAATATCTTACTGCAGTATGTGCTCTGCGACCTCGACCTTCTCCTCGAATTCCTGCTCGCAGAACTTGCACACGTAGATGAGCCCAAAGTAGTGGTTGTAGGCGCAGTGAAGCTGCAGGTCAGAGTTGGTGGCGCACGGGAAGCCGCAAGTGCCGCAGTGGAACCCGGGGCCGGAGCCGCTCTCAGGATCAGACATGATGATCGGACCTCAACGAGGAGCTTGGGTTCAACGGGCCTGCTAAAGTTTTAAAAATTCTAACTTTCAACTTTCCAAGTTGTTTTTATTGACTGTTTTGGGCTGAAAGCTGAAGCTGCTGAGGTTACAATGCAAAGGAGGTTGCGAGACGAAAACAATAAAAAAAACGAGAGATTAGCTCAGCTGTCAAAGTCAAACAGAAACGGAGAAAACCCTACCGAGTACTTACTTGTCCATTATGTCTGCTCCCGTGTCCGTGGTGATCGAGTACTGCGGCTCGTGAGGCTTCGAGCCCCGGTTCGAGCAGCTGAGAGACAAGATCGCAGCAGCTCTGCCGGACGCAGACATTGAGGGAGTCGTGGGAAGGAACACTTGCTTCGAGGTCAGATTCCAGATCTTTTACGAAACAGTTAATCTGTATTCATTTCATTCTTTCAGGTCACCGTCAACAGCGTCGAAGTCCATTCCAAACTAAAGACGATGTCGTTCCCCAACTTTGACGAGGTCGTGTCCATCTGCGTGGCCGCCAGCAAGGGCGAGCCCGTGGCCAAGGTGGCGAGCACAGAGTGGAGCTGCAACGTCATGTAGAGAGAGGTAGTGTTTCGCTCGGATCGCAAGGCTCGGATTCCCTGGCGAATGATGAGAAACGGCCGAAATCATGAAGGAGTTTCTCGGAAGTGTATTGGGGATCTAGCATTGGGTGAAGAGCTTCATTTTATACTCTTGTAAAATAAATTAAGTTAAATTAAGTTATTATATTGACGTTGATCTTGGTAATTTTGCATTGTATAAAACATATTAATGGAATGTAGGTTTAGGGTTTACTTGCCGTCCAAGAAAAACGTATAACGTCGCCTACGCTCAACTACATTAAAGTATAAACAATTTTGATCGAACGAATGAGGAGGTTGTCTATGATAATCTAAAAAGAATATATTTTCTGGCGTACGTGTGCACATAAATGGATAGCCGTCTATGGAATGCATACGATTGAGGTATAAAAGCCAATTTTTTGGGCATAAGGGTTTTCAGATAAATGAAATGTGTTCTGTCTTTCGTAAATGATTTCTTGTAAGTGTGGTGTGTGGCTTTATTATACATGTTGAGAACCAAACCCTCGATCTCTAAATATAGTTATTACGGATCTCTTATGCACAACGCTTTGGCTGTCGGACATGAGAAGAGCAAATCCAACTATCAAAGAAAACCCACATTGATAACCCGTCATTTCATCAAATTATTTTTGCAGTCAATGAAGAATTTGCAAAAGTGCACGATGTTCACACGACGACCGGGAAAATAGTAATAATACTTTTTTACGGTTTAAACAGAAAAAAGGCTCCAAAAGGCACAGACCTGTGTGAAAATGTCAAAATTAAAGAAGCTTGCCATAATACTATGGAGTGTCTGCCAGCACTTTCATTTAACACATTGTTGGGTTTGTCCTTCCACCGGATTTTCCCTCAAGGCCAATGGGATGTATTACTATAAGCAGGGCACGGCCAACTTCGACAATGCCAAGTCGGGCTGCGAGGCCATGTCCGCGACGCTTGCCATCGTCAAGACCAGCGACGAGTACGGACACGTTATTCCCCTAGGCGGTGGTAGGTGAAACCTTGTATTGTCGTACTCGTAACAATATAATTATTCGTCCGACAGTCAATAATGCCAACCAATTCTGGATCGGTCTCCACAACCCTCTGGGCAATTCTTGCAATTCTGCGACCGGGTGTGACGGGCAGCTGCGCTGGGTAGACGGCACCGTGTTCCGGCGGGACTCGTTCTGGTCCGAGAACGAGTTTTGGGCGCAGTCGTCCAAATTGTGCCTTTATTACTCGAGGACGTTCTACCAGTTTAGGCCTTTCGCCTGCGACACCGTTGCGATGATGTCTACTTGTCAGATGGACAACTGCCCTGGATCAGGTCAATGTTCAGATAATAAAATATAATTTCGTTCGCGCTAAAGAAAGGAGTAAAAATATCAAGGAAGTTGGGCCTCAGTTAAAGATTTTACTCTTTTATTCGTGTTTCAATTAAAATGTTTAATTTTGTTTAGAGTGTGGAACTCCTCCAATGCCAGCTCCAGAACGATCCACAACGAAATGGATCACCGCTTCTGATATAAAGTAAGGACACTACTAAAATAAATAAAAGTATGCACCAAGCCCCCTTAACAGATAATATATATAAAACAAATAAGGATACAGGTTGGTATAAATAATAATGTTCTAACAGCGTTTATTCTGGCCATCAGAAAGAATAAATGAAACTAAACGGAGTAATAATTAGTCTATTATAGGTACGCTAATATAACGTCTCTTTTTGTGAACGCCTCCTGCACCATACTGTAAATCGAGTCATTGCATATCTTTCGTTTGGAATGCATTATTTCCGTTTTCTTTTGATCACAACTGAGAGATGCTCCAGGAGACGAAAATTAATGAAAATGATATATAATAAATAATTCGTGTATCACAAGAGGTTCCTCTGAAGAAAGAAGATTTGTGGCCTCCTTAGAGACGGGTCTGAAATGGGAACGTAAAATCATTAAAATAAATGTTTCCGAGTCCGGGTAGTTTAATTTATTCCTAAACGTGTATATGTATTTATTCCAATTGTCTACTTTAATAACGTTAAAGAGATCTCAAAACACCTTTGAAATCTGCTATTAATGTACGAGCCAAATTCCTTCTCGGTTAAGTCAAATTGGAAGCTGGTGTTCGTTTCGGTTTCTTGTACAGATTCTTCAGAGGAAAATAACAAATAAAATCGTGATCTGACTGTGTAGCTTATGTGCAAATTAAGTTTACTACAAGGATATATTATGCTCAAGATGACTAAATGAAGGAGCATAACTTGTCTAAAAAGTATTAATGTGAGGGATACAAAGGGGTTTGTTAAGCTAATTAGGCAATTTGGTGAGGGGCGTCTTTAATCTTTTAACACGGGTATGTAGTTTTTTTATTAACCCGTTTGCATCCCATATAATGGGAGCCTCGGGCTATTTGTCAAATGTCTTTGTGATTGCTTTCAATTACGTTAATGATAAAACGGAAAACATTATTTAAACGTACACAGGAAAGCCCAAGATCCCTTTACAAGACACAGTATTATTGATAATCATTATTTAAAACCCCCAATGAGCTGTACGTACTTTAATTAATTCTTATAAAGGCGCTTTCCGTTCTCAACCCCTATTTCTTCTTTTCTTACGACAACACAGCGATTCTGATTATAAAGTATTGTTTTTTCTTGTGTTGAAAACCGTCTTAAATATGATAATAATTAAAGCCATCCTGATGACGATTCTGCGTCCACAGATTACTAGATTAATGTTAAAATGAATGAGGAGATAACAAAACAGGAGAGAGATGGGAAGATATTTGTTAGTCAATTAGTAACATTCAGTTGGTCATTTCAATATTCACTTACGATTTCCGTTTCATGATATGGCGATCCCCTCCAGTTCCTGGTCACTAGACTGTCTCTGCTGGTGCCTCGACTGCGGCTAGGGGTGTTACCTAAGGAGCAGAAATATTAATAGTTTTAAAGAAAGTCATGGCAAGATGCCTTCATAAAAATGTCCGTGATTTTCTTTCAAAATACCTTACTGTATTACTGGAGAACCATATAAATAATAGAACGTACCACCGTCTTTAGATTCGATAAAAAAGAAAATCGTGTCAAAAATGTTACAAGATCCAATGAAGTCTCCTGGGCAAAGCGATCTGGCATTATTAGTGACGAGCAAGCAGCAGGCGGTTGTTAAACTAGTGAACCAAAGCGAGATATAATGCGAGAGAGGTCAAACCAATGTCACTTTTAAGCAGAGAAGAGGGATTAAAAGAGTGAGAGAGAGAGCTGGTTAATAAGGGCGAAGAAGGATAAACTCAAAGTGTGGAACCAAACGACATACATCCTGCTCTACATGATCAACCACTTCGTTGCCTGTGGGAGACTGACCGGTGCGTTCGATGGCGCCGAGGTCGCCCGAGTAGGACGACTCGGTGTAGGAGGGCGTGCCCTCGGTCCAGGTGGGCGTGGGCGTGTTCCATCCGCAGGAGCCGGCGCCCACGGACAGGCGGGAAGGAGTGCCGTGGTCGCCATCGGACAAGCGATCACTAGAATGTAAAATTGTTTACTCGCTATTCTCGTCAGAGAGAGATGGCTGCTCACCTAGAAACGTCCGTGCTGCTCTGCTTGACCTGCTCGTGGAGTCTGTTCCGTGGTCTGGACACGTGCGTGGATGTCGAGTGCCCGCCAGGAACGACGTCAGGCGGCATGCGGCCACCAGCCGCGGCAGAGGGGCTGCCCGAGGGGTGAGACGAGCTGGCAGCCGCCGCACCCACTGGGTTCACAGATTGGTTTGGGTGATGTTCAATGGAAGCACCTGGAAAAATAAAAGACAATTTAGAACATGACGTGACATTTGAATTTAAGGCAACACAATCTAGTACGGTTTAGGGGTTGAATGGGTAGAAATCAATACTGCAATCTAAGAACTAGAAAACAGTGAAACTCATGATTAAATGTAAATATTAGGAAAGAGGTGAAGAGGTTTGAAATTTTCAACAGAATGGCAAACAACAACGCTATGTCATTAAATAGTTTATCATAACGCAAACCTGTTAATGAGCACTAGAAGTTAAAGTAGACAAAAAAGAACGGCAACAAATCGAAATCTACCTTGCACATCTTCTTCTCTATGTAACAGAACCATGCGATGATGTAATAATCTACAGCGGGCCGGAAAAGATTAAAGGCCCAAAAGTGGTGCTTTAAAAGAAAAGATGAGAGAGGTTCAGAGCTTTTGGGCGATAGATGTCCTCGGTGATGCAAGAGTGCCATTCTAATCTCGTAAAATGCGCTCCGAGTCCAGGACGGTGGAGGAGGAGCTGTGCAGAAGAGAGGAGTACGGAGGGGAAGGCTGGAACTCGGCTCTGGGCGGGGGACTCGGCGGCTCCAGGTGTGGTGTGGTGGGGAAACCGAGCACGAAGGAGGACGTAAAGTGGTGCAATGGACAGGGAAGTGCTTGACAGGCTGGCGGAGAGAAGCCGCCAGCCTCAACGGAGTGCAAAGGAGGAGAAGGAATAGGTGACGGATGAAGCTCCAAACCTCTCTGGATAACGGTGCGCGTGGAGGACGCGGCAGACGAGGACGAGGACGTGGGGGCAGCGGTGGCGCCCATGCAGCCTAACGGGGGCGCCAAAGGCAACGGCGGAGACGACGTACCAGGCGGGATGCGGCTACCGTGGGGGCCAAGAGGCCGGTCCCAGAGCACGGCAGGCAGATTGATTTCGGCTATGGCTGCAGCCGCGCGCTGATCGAAGGTCGGGCTCGACGGGTCCTGCTCACACGGGGTGATTGCTGTCGCAGCAGGGGCGGCTGCAGCGCCAGCCATGGCAGCTGCTGCCGCTGCTACGCCCGGAGCGAAGGTTACGGTTGCTCCGGCGGTCGAAGAAGCTCCTGCCGTCACCTCAGCTGCTGTTGAATCCGGCTGGTCCAGTGAGGGAGCTGCAGAGCTGAGTTTTGGTCCGGCACTTGACGTCGAATCTGCGAGGGTATGACGGGAGGACGCAAAAGAAGGAGGAGGAGAGAGAGACAGAGGAGAAGGTGGAGAGACGGAGAGAGAATAGAGGACAATGTTAGAAAGCTGTTCCCCAAGTTAAATATGATTCATGTAATGATCCCTTCTTAAGCATCTTGAAAAGTGGCATTTCCTACCTTTGACTGACGTTCTGCTCCTTCTCGCCGTTGGCGGCGTATTGTCCGCAGAAGACTGCTCTCTGTTCTTCTCAGCCGCTGCCGCCGCCGCGTTGGCCGCTGTGGCCGCCTGGGCCGCCGTCATCATCACTGAAGACTTCTTCATTGACTCGCGCTTGCTACGGCGACTTGGAGAATGCTTCAGCGCTGGAATGAGCAAAAAGAGGAAGAAATATTGTTAAATGAACTGGACTTTTGGCGAAAAGAGAATTGATTGGAGACTGGTCACAGTAACGGAAATAAAAATGATGTTTAACTATCTGCCTATGCAAATGGGATCTCCTGCTATGATTGTCTTTCTTGCTGTTCAGATCGGGGAATGTAGAATACTTAATGCATTTGCAGCATCTAATACAGGAGGATAGCTTTGAAATACTTTCACAGCCGGCAAATAGTCGCGAGCTATCTTTAATGCTGTAAAAATCATGGCTGTGGGAAGAATAAGGCATCAAATATTCATATTATTAGGAAGGCTTTTGAATTATCTATGTTTTGCTACTACTACTAGGGGAGAGAGGCTAACTTACGGTTAAGTGACAGTTATACAGAACATGCAGCAGAGGACACGAACCTTCAATATTTCATACCATCTTCGATCAGTACAGAAATATTGAAGGTATATTTACAGGCCTACCTTTTAAACGGTTAACATTACACACTTAAAACTAAATAGTGAAGCAGGCAGTCAACTGTAAGTATGTAGTAGCAACTAGATCGGGCGGTCCCTTTTGTCGTATACTGAGGCCCACGATGCGTTAATCTACTTTAAATGAACATGAATTGGAAATTTGGAGAATTTTTGTTGTTTAAACAGCGACGTTTGTAAAGTTTTCTCTTGGATTGTGGGTGATTTTTCTTTAAATTACCAGCGGCGTGCTGTCCCACTCCTGTACGTAGTTGTAGTAGTAGTAGAAGAAGAGGAAGACGGAAGGGTTCAAAGTTTGGGTTTGCCAATTTTATTGGGTCGTGAGTTGATAAAAACGAGTGATTTGCAATTAAGTAGGAAGAAAGAAAAGGTGATAATGGGATTATTAGTATGATTAATTATCAAGTTTGTGTGACATTATTGCTTGCTGGTCATCGCTCTTGTGTGGTCTAATAGTATTATAGAGAGTCATTATTTAATTGCGGTTAAGAAATGTGTACGGTACTGAACTTGCGCTTTCACTAACTAAGGAATATTTAATGAACGGTTGGTGCTAGCAATTTAGAAATGCAGAAACGAATGTTAAAAAGCCTCATTAGAACAATTTGACCAGACATATTTATAGTAAAATACTCAAAATGCTAATCGCACCGGAATGCAAAAAAATACTCATTGCCGTTCCCCTTACATAACATGTTTTCCCTTTTGGAAAAGTACAAAACTCATACTAAACACTACTTGTGCATTTATTCCCATAACAAAAGTTGAGCTTGCAGACACGATCGCCCTTGAGATGAACAAAAAAAAGAACTAAAACTGGTTCCTTGAAAGCACGCCGTGTCCTTGCCTCATTTCCGACTTGGCGCACGATCGAACTTCTACCCCGGCCAAAGTTAACTCTTTCAGGCATTACAAAGACAATTTTACGTAATATATACAACGTTATTTGGTAGTAATCTGCCAATGCCTTAGTTACAGACAAGAAAAAAATAATCATATACAAGAGACAACATAATAAAAGTAAATTGCAGCAGTCTTGGGTCCGGCGATATTTGGGACCAGGGAAAATGAGAGAAAGAGAATATTATTGAGAGCATGCGAGACGAGAATGGACTTGCACTGTCTGCTGTCGCCCCGAGGGAATAAAAAGCGAAATGGAAACTGAGAAATAAGGCGAAAATAATGCAGCGGTTTGGTTGCTTAATCCCATTTTCCCTTTAAAAGAGGCTTGCAAAAGCGGAAGGGGGAGAAAATGAAGGAATGAGCATAATTTTAAGAGTCCGTGAGGAATTCCTGCGTCTCAAAATGGGGGGAAATGTAAAGTGCTTTTTCTCTCTCATTGCAAATACGGTGCTTCCGACCAGTCTCTGCCAGGTCGAAGCGCAACGACGGTTAATTGTTGACATAATGTGTGTTACGAGTGTGTGTTTGTGTGTTCCTTCCTCGGACGTCTGTCTTGACGAGAGACGTCCTCGGTTTCTTCTTCTTCTCCATACCTATGAGACTGGACACGATCGTGCGGAACTTCCTATGGGAGCCCTTAAACTCGGGCAGGTCCACTGGAGGAGGATAATAAGACGAGGAGGAATAAGGGGTGAGAAGAGGAAAGAGAAGTTGATGTTAATTCTTGAAAGGACGTAAAAATGGGGGAGAGTACAATCCGTATGAATGGTGATGATGTTAATTAGATCATATGATTAGCTGTTGTGCAAATGAGGTTAAAAGGAAAGATGATGATGTGCCCTGCTAGGTATTAAAGTTTATAAACATTGGTCTTTGCTGCCCTAAACGTCTGTCATGCAGCGCTGTTCGTGTGGTTATATAAGATAGTTTCCTCCTAATTATTGACGATTTGTATTTGTCTGTCGTGTCTTCACTTCTAGAATGGTTAAAATTAGATCAAAGGAAAAGCCATGCCATCTATTAACACCTTCTGCCATCGATATTAATGTTGTTACACGTGTTACAAACATAATAAGAGTAGTGTGGTTCATATATAAATAGGAATAAGCCATGGGATATTTGACAGCAAATATAGGTTTTTAGACACAACAGCCACAACCGGTTCTAGTTGCAAAAGTATATGCAGCGATTTTGGGACGGGAACATTCGTACCATGTATCAATACAGTTTCTTTTTGCCCCTTATCGGTATACAGAGGACAGTTATTTGAGTGAGGAGGAGGAAAACTGTAGGTGTGGTTTTCTCTCTTTTCACTTTTGGGGGCCTTTTTGGCCAGATAGGGAAAGTCCCCAATGGCACCCACTCACGCCATTACACGGGAGGAGAAGAGTGGAAAGAAGAAGGGAAAGGCTTTTAGAGCAGATGTGTGGCAAAGGCGTCCGGGGAGATAATTATTTACAGCATTGGCCAAAGTGGGGAATTGGAACGTAGGCTATTGATGGCAAAGCTATGTTTTCTCCCAGTGTATATAAAAATGTATGATCGAGGCTGCGACGAGAGTTGTCGAGCTGGGTATAGAAGAGCTATTTGATCATTACAGACCATGATGTTCTATGTGTAGGAGCAGGAGGAGGAAAAAACGTAGAACATTGAGGGGGACTTCTTTTATCATTTGCTGTTCTCAAATTTGTGAAAATGTCGAGCACAAGTTAAACGGTGAAAAGGGGTTTGAGAGAAGGAGGAGCAGAAAAAAAGTTCGGGACACCGAGAAGGAGATTAAAAAGAGACACTAAAGTTTTACAAAAGTTTCTGTTCGTTTTTTTTCTGTTAATTTCTCGAGGTCGGACATTTGAGTTGTGGGGAGGAGAGAGAACAGCGTAGTATTATGCACGATTGAAAAAGGAGAAATGACACATATAGGAATAGGATTATGAAACATCTCATTGTTAGGCTGCCTCCTATCATCACCATTATTATTGTTATTATTCAGCTCAGCAGCTCTGTTTGCTTGTGACTCACGTGAGGGGATCTTTTTGAAGACCCGATCGGCCATGAAGTCGAGGAAGCGATGCGCGTAGAAGCGAGGCCGGTGCACAGACACGGTGTCCTGCAAGAAGAAGAATATGGGGGTAAATGAGCCGTGTGGTTGTTATTAATACATGTACATTGTAACTGAGCATAACATCACTTGTTATCAGCACTTCTAGAATGTTTGCTTTGAGGCATGTTTTGAAGTGCACAGATCACTCACCCCATCGAGAATAATGGACTTTAGTGTGTGCTCGAGCTTCTTCTTCATCCGGTAGCTCTGTAGAATGTCGATGATGCCGAGGAAGAGCAGCAGGCGCTCGCCCTTGTGATTGCGCGCCGGAATGCCGCCAGGGCTGGAAGAGGAAGAAGAAAAAGAGGACGATTATATACTTTTAATTCGAGTTACCCATTAATATCATATGAAACAAGACCAATGTCCGGTTCGAGGACTTTTTTCAATTACTCCTTAATAGCCCCGTATAAAATAGTAACTGCTACTGTTAAAGAATCCCCCACTCATTTGTTAGTGACGTCACTTAACAGCAGGCTTGCATGGGCGTGGGCCTTCATGAGCAAACAATCTTCTATTCTTCTTCAAACAAATGGCTTACGGTAAATGCTCCTGCTCGTCGATGGGATCCGTCTGGGCCTGGATGGACTCCATTGCTGTGGAGTGCGCGAGCAACTTCTGTTTCTGACACACGGACTGCTTGCTGAAGCGCGGCTTGGCCCGGGAGTGCGCTGCAGCGGCTATGGAAGCGGAGGCGGCGCCGCCAATGTGGTTTGTGGCGCTCTTACTGGGACTGGCACCGTCCTGAAATAAATTCAATTTATTAAGACTTTAATGATAATACGATATTGTTGTTTTTCAGGTACCGTGTCCTCCCTGGCCGCCTGGTCGAGATTATGAATTCCGACTAGCAGACTGTAGTCCATTATCCGGAAGCTCTCGAGAACCCTGCAGTCCCTCCTCAGTGTGGAGATGAGTGCGTTGTACGTCTCAGCCTCTAGTAGGAGCCCGTCGGGCAGCATGTCCATAAAGTCCAGGTCTTTGTACGTGGGGGACTTCTTGGCGCGCTCGTGCTTGTTGGCCTAGGCGGAAGGGAGAAAATCATGAATCGCGCATTCCTAAAACGAGTCTTTGCTTCTAGCAACATCCTAACGCGTAGTAAAATGTTGTTGTTATCTCATGAGTAAGAAGGCGAACTCCCACTTTTTCGCCATCCTGAAGCCTTCGTAAAAAAATTGACAATGAGAATAGAAATCTGCTAGATTTGTCGTGCAATTCACATAATAAGACATATTTCCTCTCCCAGAAGTGCATTCAGCAGGTGTTTTTTTTAGATCTCTCTACTTTCACTCTTTTTCGAGGGCACACAAAGTTTCAGCAGCACAGCATATGATAACTCAAAAAGGGCTACAGCAGACTTTAATTTTTTTTACAGGAAATACTATATATTGGCATAAGGTTATCAATACACCTAATATTTAGTAAATCCCTCTTCCTACCTTTCTTTTGTACGTTGAACCCTTGAGATCAAACTTGAGATGCATTTTGACATTGGAGGGCAGCAGGTTGTTCATGACGGTCAGCCTGATGTTCTTCTGGTTGCACTGGAAGATGTACATGCCAAAGAACTTTGGCAGCAGCGTGTGCGGGTTCTGATTGAGGTTCATGTAGTAGCCGGCGAGCAGCTTCTGGAGGAACTCGGCCTCCTTGTGCTGTACCGTCTTCAGGATGAACTCGTCGTCGTTGGTCAGGTAGAAGATGGAGCCGGACGCGCCGGGATTGCTCAGCTCTCGCATCTCCTCCGCGCAGATCGAGTGCATGAAGTCCTCCCGCTTCACGCCGAACAGGTTGAGGAAGTATCTGAAAGCCAGCGGCGCCACCGTGCGGAAGGTGAAGTCTGAGTAGGAGTGGCCGGGCGTCGTTTGAGAGCCGTGCTTCGGGAACGACACCGTCTCCACCGTCATGAAGTCCTGCATCAGCAGGTCGCGCTCGTCGTACTTTGACATGGCCGACAGCGAGAAGTTGATGCCCATCTGGATGGAGCCCATGAGATGGTTGGTGGCCACCTTCTTGTACGTGACCTGGCCGAGGTCGTCCACCCGGCGATGTCCGATCTTACGATCCTTGTCTTTCTCTGACATGGGGCCACCAGCACCTGCGCCTGCACCGGAGACGCCACCATTGCCACCGCCGCCACTTCGTTCCCGCTCTCGAATGGACCCATCTGAAACAAATATATTGAAGTTGCGGAAACGTAGAAGTCTTCAAGTCTCTTTTCTTACCAGTTTTGTCTGCTATGCTCGTATCTCCGTTCGAGGCCATCCTGCCGTCAATGTGACTGCTGCTCTCCTCGTTGCCGCTCTTGGGTGTAACTGGCATTGGCTTTGCTGTGGCCATCACCGCATCCAGCGAGGCTCAAGCTCACTCACACACACTCAGACGGCAGATGAAACGACGACGCACTTGCAATCATGCGGGTTGGAAGTGAACCGACCACTGTTTTGATCTCTGTTAAATATCTTCTTCTCTCCTCTTTCGTTTTGTCTTCTTGGTCTTCTTTTCTTGGAGCCGAGGATCACAAGACTGCGGTGGTGACTTTCTCTCTCTCTCTTTCTCTCGTTGCACTGCCTGTTCCAAGGAAGGGAAACGCGGTTCCCTCGATCCCTCTTCCTTTAAGGAGTCCTTGGAAACTGGCGAGGGTTAAGATGTCCGACTGTCTTGGTCTTTGAGGTCGATGCCGTAGCCCCCCAATTGGCCTTGTTCCCTCGCGTAATGGAAGCCAGAGTGATGTGAAGATGTGTTTGGAGAGAGTGAGAGAGTCGTCTCTCCCTCGATCTCTTCTTGTCTGTCTCTCTCTAGCAGGGAATCAACACTTGCTCAAGAGAGATGGAGAGAGAGCTGCTGACTGAAGGCGATGGCGAAGGAGGCTTGAAGGAGAAGTGAAGCTCGAAGGCAGGCAAGGCCAAGCTCACACAAATCTACTCTCTACAAGCTGCATGTAAGGAGAGTCCGTTGCATGGGTTGGGAAGGCCTGCGTACGGTCGGACGACGGAGAGGACGGCGCACGGGGAATTATCGTGGCTAGCAGCAGTGCATCGGTTGTGCAGCTAGCAGCGCGCGGCTGTCAACGCGACCAAGGCTGGCGATGATCTTGTACTCGACTGCAGCGTGAAAGGCAGGCCCGACCGACCGCCCGCCTACAGTGCAAAGGCTGTTTGTTAAGTGTGGAGTGTGGAGTGTCGGCTGTGGCCGCTGTGTGGTCCTGTGTGCGCTCGGCGAATGCACGGGACGGGCACGTCCAAAAGCGCAAGCAAGGCAAGGCGGCAAGGCCACTAATTGAAGAGCTTAAGAAGGTTGATGATGGCTGAGTCACAGCCGCACGGACGTCTCCATTGAGCCTCAGCAACACACGCGCTTCGCATTCGCACGCACTCACTGTCACTCAGGCAGCTGGAGAGAGGAGACTCAGGAGAGGAGGAGGAGGAGTTTGCTGGGCGAGATGATGATACACTCCATGCACTCAGCTGCTGCTGCACAAGAAGAGAAGAGAAGAGAAGAAGGAGGAGGAGGAGGTCAGATGACTCAGGAAGGAAGGGACACACAAACAAACAAGGCAGCAAGAATGGCAAGGAGGGACAGAAAAGTGGAAGAACGAAGGGGCCAATGATGAAATCGGACACTTTAAGAGAATTAGATACAACTCTATGCACTACTTCGTGCTATTTTTGGCGGCTTTGTTGTTCTTTAAAGCAAGCCTAATTATTTCGTCCCCGACTTGTCTAAATTTCGTTTTATTTGGACGTCGCCCTCTGTCGGGCGCGTTCTCCTTGAACTCAGCTCCAGTTGTTGCTCATTACAGAGGGCGCTGAGCTTGTGTTGAATGTGTTCAGCGGCTGAGGGACAATCATAATAAAGAAACAAAAGCAGGGGCAGCAAAAGATGGACAAGAGTTTTAATGTACGGACAAAAACTTAGATTATTCTATGGAAATGGAGGCATTCGTTTTTCTACTATACACAAGTCGTGCATTTATAATTATCATTCCGATACCATGCACTACGGCGTCTTGATAGTGATAATTATATCCATGTTTCGCCATTCCTTTTCTCTCTCCATGTTCCCCTCGTTCTCTTGCCTGAAGTGGGAGGAGTTCGTTCTGTTTCTTGCCCCACTTGACTGGCCTCAAAAGAGAAAGGAAACGCACCCTTATCCCCAAGTCCTCGCCCTGCTCCACCATGAGCTCCCCTCCGAGCTCCAGCTGGGTCCACCTCAACGTTGGCGGCGTCCGCTTCACCACGACCGTGTCCACCCTCACAAAGGACCGTCAGTCGTTCCTCTACAGACTCGTCCAGCCGGACTCGGACCTCGACTCGTGCAAGGACGACACCGGCGCATTCCTCATCGACAGAGACCCGAGCTACTTCCCGCCGGTGCTAAACTACCTCAGGCACGGGAAGCTCGTCATGGACAAGAACGTGGCGGAAGAAGGTATTGAAGAAAGGCAGCAATGATACCGCTACAAGTTCGTTTATTGACATTTTTATTCCCCGTTTAGGCGTCCTTGAAGAGGCCGAGTTCTACAACATCACCGGGCTGATCCGCCTTGTCAAGGAGCGAATCCACAACCGCGACTCCTCGTGCGGGCGCGAGGGCCGCAAGCATGTCTATCGCGTGCTCCAGTGCCACGAGGACGAGCTGACCAACCTGGTGAGCACCATGAGCGACGGATGGAAGTTTGAACAGCTCGTCAACATTGGGTCGCAGTATCAGTACGGGTCCGAGTCCCATGGTGAATTCCTCTGCGTCGTGTCCCGGGAGTATCCGTCCAGCAGCCTCAGCGGGGAGAACGGCGCTGCCGAGCCCACCGACAGAGCAAAGTTCCTGCAGCAACTGGGCTCCAGGATGTGAGAGGACATTAAATAATGAGGGATCTGAAGGTGACCAGTTTTGACAACCAAAGCAACCAATGCCAATCAATGTGGGCGGTGCCTGTGTTCGTGAGCGCATTCTGTGTGTATTTTAAAAGTGTATTGAAGAAGGCCTAATGTTATGTATTAACTGTGTGAACAAGAACTACTGAAGTGACCTTGATGGTATAATAATAACATAATGAAGTGCGTTTGCACATAAAATATCGGCCTTTTTATACTCTCCTCCTTCTTTCAAGCGAGTGGTGCTAAATCAAGCTAGCTTGTGTACACACCCGAACCACGCCTCGTTCTCTGATCATTCAAAAGCCGGAGGCTACATAAAATATAAATTAAGGCTTGAAGAAAAGCCATACTTGTCTTTTCAGTGAACAACGAAAAATGTATCAAATTGATTCTCTACCCGCACCCTCCAAAAGCCTTACCAAAATGTGAATCCCTTTATATAGCAACACATGATATAATCACCTTAAAATGAATTGATGTACCTAAGACAGCTTTTATGGGCGAAAAAATAAATAAAATGGGCAACTTCAAAAAAAATCAGAGCCGAAAAATATGGATGTTCACTCCGTTAACTACAAAAGTTCTGATTTTGCACAGTAATTATTATTATTGTGGTCCAATAAATGATATTTGAAGCGTGTACGAATATTTTGGTACTTTGTGTTGTTAATAGTAGAAAATATGATCCAGATCTGCACAACTTTGTTTCTTGATTTCTAACTTCAGGATGAATATTGACATTATAGTGGCCTCCCATCTAGGAGATAACACAGGACTTTCTGGACACGGGCCCGCACCGCACATTGGACGCGTCTGAGGGCACACCGGGCGAGGACGGCAAGAGCAATGCGCGCCCCTTTCCGCCGCGCTGCTTGCACTTGATTGACTTGTAATGGCTGCCCGGGCGCAGGAGTGACGACGCGGCGGTGGGCGACGTCATGGCGTACGACTTGAGGGACTGCTGGACGGACGTGGGAAGGGGGAGGCGGTTGATGCCGTAGACTGTAGTGCGTTTTACGATGGCGTGCGCGCAGAGCTCATACAGGCTTGTGACTAAAAGTTAAAAAAAAGTTGAATTACTGTATTTCTACGTTAATCAAAATCAAATGCTCACCTTTATTAGAACGCCACAACCGCTCCATTCCATTTCTTCTGAGCGCCATTCTGGCCAACTCTGCGAAACTCTCTGCGATATTGAAATTGACGAGCGGCGACACTTCAAAGAAGGCCATATTGTTCTTGGCGGCGTACACCTCGGCCTCCTCTTGGTCCACCTGCCGCTTGAAGGCCAGATGCAGCCGGTTTCCCACGAGCACCTTGGGCACTCCGGGGGCGTGCTGCTCGACCTCGTTGAGCCACCGTTGGATCCCCTCGAAGGACCACCGGTTAGTGATGTCGTACACGAGGAAGATTCCCTGCGCCCCGCGCGAGTACGACCGCAGGATGGTGCAGAACCTGCCCTGGCCGGACGTGTCCCACAGCTCCAGCTTGACTCTCTTTCCGTCGATGAGGATGACGGTCTCCTTGTAGGCGGGTCCGTCTCCCTCTGTGGAGAATGAGGCCTCTTTCTTGCCCTCTTGGTATCCCTGTAGGATCTCCTGCTTTCCCACGTCGCTGTCGCCCACCAGCAGCACCTTGAGCAGGTAGTCGTAGCTCTTCTCCCCGCGGCCGTACGAGGACGAAGCCGCCGCCGCGGAGAGCAGCGAGAGGTCGAGGAGCGAGTCGACGGAGAGCGATCCGGGCGTGTGCGGGGTGCGAGGCGTTCCAGGGGTGCCCACACTGCCTGGGGTGCGACTACCGCACGTCACTGGGGTCGTGCTGCCGGGCTGATCCGTGGTGAGGCTGGGCTTTGGCTCTGCCTGCTTTTGTTGCGCGCCTGACGAGGACGCCATGGTTCCGATTCACTCTGAGGCAGCACCCATCACATCAAGGACACGAGCGATAAAACAGGCACGTTTGCAATTTGTTGATGGGTTGATTGGGTTCCTTTCCCTTCTTCTGGATCTTGGTTTCTTTGTCTTGTTCTGATGCAGATTGCAGCCGAGTCTCTTCTTCTGGATTGTGCTGCTGGAGCTGCTCAACCTGTGCAGAGTCTGCAGACAGAAAGAACGACGACGATCCAAAAGGCTCGGCCAGCAAGTCTGAGCAAGAGACAGAAAAGAAGGAAACCCAGTCTTCAGGGACGATCAATGGAGACGAAAAGAGATCGGAGGCATCAGAGGAATAAATCTCATGAAAAATTGGCAGGCTGGCAGGGGAAGCCATGGACAATGTAACTATTGATGCCCACGAATGAACCTATTTAAAAATACACATATTGAAATTCTAACCATAATTGGCCCGTTCTTAAATCTTAATTAGAAAACTGAAGACGATTCGTTTTCTCTTTCCTGAGAGTAGCTTCCCTCATATTCTCTAGCATACCTCAGCTTTGCTCAGCTGCTAGCTCAGCAAATGCGTGTTTACGTTTCTCGGACTTTCGGTTTCACATCCAAGTGATCCAACAGCAACACCTCCCTCCAGCATTCAAGACAAGTGCCAGTGCTTCCCCGAGTTCATGCCTTGCATTGCCTAGCTCCCACTAGTCCATTAAGTGCATTGCATTGCTGGTTGTTTTCCTAGCTGGCCTCACCATGAGCAGCTTGTCCACCTCAGACCTCATCTTGCAGGATCTCTTCAAGGTGCTGCACGGCAAGGAGGAAGAAGAGGACGAGGAAGCAGAGGAAGGAGATGAAGGAGATGAGCAGAATCCCGCCTCGTCTTCCCACAAGTCCAAGAAGAAGAAGAAAAAGAGGGATCGGGAGAAGGCGGAAGAGAGCGAATCGGACTCCAACTCGGACTCGGACGACCACAGGAAGGCCAAGAAGAGCAAGAAGAGCAAGAAGAAAAAGAGCAAGAGCTCAAGGAGGGACAGAGGAGACGAAGAGGACGGGCATAGAGGCCACGACAGAGACAGGGAGAGAGACAGGCGTCCCAGGGGTGAGGATGAGCCGGGAGGCAGTGACTGGGTCTTCTCCAAAGGGGTCTGGAAGAAGGCCACAGAGAGGGACAAGGAGAAGGAAAGCGACAGAGACAGAGACAGAGACAGAGAGAGGAGAGGGCAGGAAAATGGCACAAAACCTGAGACTTCGTCCGGGTCTCGGCCGCCAGTGAGAAAGGAGTCGGACTCGGATCGGAGGCGGAGGAAGAGGAGTCGAAGCAGAAGTCGCGAGCGACGGAGCGACGGGAAGAGCAAACGGAGCGAGGCGGACTTCTGGGACTCAAAATGGGAAGCGTCACAACTGGAAAAGCAGATTGAAAAGAAGGTACGAAGAGACTGATTATAATCGCCACGAACATAACCAAACATTATTATTTCATTCCAGGGTACAGTCCACAGTGGTTCGTCCAGGTCCAAGGAGGCGTCCAAGTCTAGCCGTGATAAAGCTAAAAGATCTCGCACGCCCAGTCCCGACTGCAAGGAGTTGGTCCGGCTCAAAGAGATGAAGGACATCCAAGAGCTGAAGGTGGCAGACGACAAGAAGTACGTCGAGCAGCCACCGGATCCAAGCAACTTTGAGTTTGACGAAGTGTGAGTAGCATTTTGGATTTCTTTCTTTTCCATTTGTGTAAAGGCCTTACTCTTTTCCAGGACCCGCATGTGGCGCAAGAAGGCCACAGGAGACGCCAGTCTGTCCTTGGAGGCCATTGAAGAGATTCGAAAGAAGCGACTAAAGAATAAGAAAGCTGAGACTGACGAGAAAGAGGACGGAGAGTTGTGCTCCGATGACGAGAAAGCGAAATTCAGTCCTCGCAGGAAGAGTTCTCGGCGGTCGAGATCAAGGGACCGACACCAAAGCAGCCGGCGGGAACGAGACCGGGAGCGAGACTACCGATACAACACGCCACCCAGACGAAGAGAGAGCCCGAGGAGGAGCAGTCACAGAGACAGGAGTAGGTCAAGGGATTATCAGGACAGAAGGCGGTATAGTCGGAGGAGTCCCTCGCCATATCGGGACCGTGGCTACAGACGACGGAGTCGGTCAAGAGACTACTCTCGAAGGAGAAGGAGTCCGTCTAGAGACCGCGGCTTCCGAGGCTCCCGCTCCGCCGTCGACAAGGAAAAGCTCCTCGCCATTGCTCGTAAGAACGCTGTGAAGCTGCTCAGTAGCGACAACCTCATGGGCATGGACCACGACAGATTGGTGGCCATAAAGTCCGGTGGTCAGAGCCTCTCCCAGTTGACCATGTTCTGCCAGGAGATTGCTCGCAAGGGCATCGCCAATGACCTCTCCGATGACGAGGTCGACCTCATCAACCGCGGCAGCAGCGACTACCACCACCCGTTCCAGGTGGAGGACCGGCCCGTGCCGACGCCATTCCAGACCTCGTATCCGGGCAACAGCCTGGCACCCACTGGGCTGGCGCTGGAATACACCAACCCGGCAATGAAAGCGGCGGCAAAGACTCACCGAATGCTGGAGTTTCCCGTTTCCAGCGGGAATGCGCACAGAGTGAAGGAGTCTGATGAGCCGGAACCAATTGCACCGCCTAAGAAGGAACCTGAGAAAGAACCTCAACCTGTGAAAGAACTTGTCGCTGATGCGGAGCCTAAAGCGGCACCGGAAGAAAGTGCAAAGAAGACTGAGAAGGAGGAGGAGAACCCTGCTAAAGAAGCAGTTGAAGAAGAAGAAGCTAAACCTGAACCAACGCTGACAGCAGCAGAGATGGCCAATGCTCAAAACCCGCTTAGCGTACTCATGTTCGGAGGACACAAAGAGCCAGAAGCGGCAATACCGGAGTCGGAAGCCGCATTTGATAACGCCAAACCAGACAAAGTTTCGAGTGAGACAGAGCCGAGCAAGAGTAAATCCCCGACCCCGTCCACATCGGCTGCAGCTGCTGAGCCTACTCCTCTAAAGAAGATGACATTTACAAAGGCCACCTCTGGCGAGAAGGACGACCGTGTCTTCTCCGAAATGACAGCCGAGGAACCGAAGATGGACATCACATCCATTGTCAGCCAGCGCCTCACTGCCATGCGGAAGCTCAACGACAACCCAAACAACCCGGAAGCGCTGCGGGCAATGTACGAGGCTCAGCAGGAGATGTCCAACTGGGCGGCCTCCAAGAACAAGCCAGGGCAGTTCACTGGCTCCACCGGTGCTAAGGTGTTATCCAAAGGAGAGCTGTCGACGGGTATCCAGGCTTGGGCGCGACAGGAGCAGTTCACTCAGGCGAAGAAGGTTCAAGGTGGCTTCGGCGAGTTCTTGCTCAAAAAGATGGGCTGGTCTGAGGGCGAGGGTTTGGGCAAGGACCGCAAAGGGGAGCTCGATCCGCTCACGCTCGACATCAAAATGGACAAGAAGGGTTTGATGGCGTCCGAGGAGCTGATGCGGAAGAAGCGCAAGGGCGGTGGGGCCATGGGCGATGTGGCCACTATGACGGCATGTGGTGATCTGTCCAACAAGCATCCAGTGTCGGCGCTCATGGAGCTGGCCACGAAACGGCGCTGGGGTCCACCAAACTTCGTTCAAGCATTTGATGTCGGGCCGCCACATAGGAAGCAATATATATTTAAGGTAAATGTTATTGTAATTAACCGTTTTATGGTCCTAACTCCTAACATTTCTTCTCAGGTTGTCGTGAATGGTCAGGAGTATCAGCCAACTATCGCCTGCGACAACAAAAAGAAAGCCAAGGCAGACGCCGCCATGGCCGCGCTCATCAGTATGGGGTTGATTCAAAAGGATCCAAACAACCCGATTTAAGGAAGAAGCATTTTGTCCGAAAATAATCTTGTCATATCGTGTTAGTGATTTTGCATAGTATGAGAAATGCAAGGAACAATCTTGGAGACTATCTGTTTACATTTTTATATTCTTGCGATCGTGATATCCATACTTTCACATACATGAAATCCTCCAAGCAAAGCTTTCAGGACCTTGCATATATTTTTAACTATGTAATTTTATCTTTTTACATCACAAGATTTGACTTTCTACAAATTCTTATTTACATCACCATAAAGCCACAAAAATATTCTGTGCAAATGGTGCTCATGCGTTGATTCTTAACGCGTGGTAATAATATTTGACAAGATCAGTTTCATGAGAACATATTCTTTGAGTGAGAGGAGTACTTTTTTAGAACCTAGAAAGGATCGATCAACCTCTGAATGTTTGTTTCATACTATCTACTTCATATTTTAATCCGATCTGAATATGTCCACTTTGAGGATTTTTCTGCTTGTCACAACTTCACTTCCTGCAACAGGAATTTAAATAGAACAAATGAGGCAAGGTTAAGAATATTTCTTCTTTACACATGCGTCGCAAGTGACGCGACTGATGGCGCCGACGAATCGTTGGTCTGCCCATTTCCCCCGTTGGACAGGATGTACTGGCCCGTCAAGGCGTCCCTACTGCTCAACGAAAGCGGCACGGGCGACATGGACGCGGCCAGCGGCGTCAGTGCGAGCGAAGTCACTAGCGGCGGTGGCGACATTGGAAGCAGCCCCGATGGGGAGTCTCTGACAGGGGTGGACGTCGACACTGGCGGAGGCTGGTATGCCAGGTTGCTCACGGAGGAGTTAGGCGTGGCGGACGAGTACGAAGCAGACAGGAGAGGGTTCTGAAACATAAGTCAGTTTAATAAAATGGCTTGGGACTTTAATATAATGAACTCCTACCTGACTATTGAGCGGCGGAGTATTGCTGCAACGCAGGATGCCGACGCTGTTGATAGTGTTGCTGCTGCTGTTAGCTGGCTGGAAGGTGGAGCAGCAGCGATTGCCGGGTAGGGTGTCGGAGGGAGTGCTCGAGGGAGGCGGAGGATTGAACGTGGAGTAATGAGCAGAATTGTTGTACGTAGCCTGTGAAGAGAACATGTACATGCCAATACATCTTGAACATGAACCTACTATACATTGTATACAAGAGCTTTATATAATAGCTCTATGATCTTGAATTATGTCCTCTAGCATGACCTTTCATTATAACGTGTGCAAGACACACTACACTGACCTACTTGACCCTTCCTAAATTATTTTTATATAATGTGAAGTACACTCTAACTTTACTAAAGTTTTCCTAAATTACCCTTTACAATATGTGAAAAACACTCTAACCTACTTATCCTTCCTAAATTATCTTCTATATTATGTGAAATACACTCTAACTTACTAACTTTTTCCTAAATTACCTTTTACAATATGTGAAAGACACACTAACTTTACATAAACTTCCTGAAATTCCTTTTATAATATGTGAAATACATGCTAACCTACTTAACCTTTCTAAAATTATCTTTTAAATTATGTGAAATACACACTAACTTTACTTAAAATTCCTAAATTACCTTTTACAATATGTGAAAGACACTGTAACCTACTTATCCTTCCTAAATTATCTTTTAAATTATGTGAAATACACACTAACTTTATTTAACATTCCTAAATTACCTTTTACAATATGTCAATAATTATTAGTTACAGGAGTATTGCAATATGTGAAAGACACACTATGCACTAACTTATTTAGATATCTACGAGGGGCACCTCCGGCAGTTGGAGGTCTACAATTATATCTATATTTATGTTAAGATCTTTGTACACTGCATACTGTCCATTTAAGTACCTACCTGTCTGAGGTATGGGTTTGCGTAGGCTGCAGAGATCCTTGGATCCGCTACATTGAGCGTCCCGTAAATGGGGTTCCCGTTGTTGAGTGTGTTGCTTCCGCTGCTGTTGCTGGAGGTCAGCGGCGGGTTGAAGTCGCGCACATAGTTGCCGTAAGGAACGTAGCCGTTGTTGATCACGTCCTGAGGGAACAAATCCTAATTAAGTTAAAGTTGCCACAGGAAGATATAAATTTCGTCCACTTACCGGCTTCGGCGGAAAGTCTGGCTCAGTCTCCCTCAGCAGCGTGCTGGCGGCAGTGGGCGGCGACGACGCCCTGTTCATATCGACAGTAATCCTTGGCGGGCCGTACGCGATGTGATCTTGACTATCCGATCCTTCCCACGCCGAATCCGCCTCATTGGAGTACGTGGCCGAGTCCAACTCGTGCTTGTTGCCCGCGTGATCACCACTGGCCCCAATGTCCATGTTGTTGGCCTTGATGAAGGCGCCGATGTTGTTGGTGGCGTGCACGTTGTTGTTGCCGGACGAGACGCTGCTGCCGTTGCTGCTGCTCTGCCCTTCTCCGTTGGGAGCTCTGCCGAAGCCGAAGGTGTTCTTCTCCCGGCCTGCGCAGAGGAGCTTCCGGCGGAAGAGGATGAGGATGATCATTGTGACGAGCAGCAGGATGACGAGGGAGAAGGCGCTCACCAGCACCACGAGGAGTGGGAAGGGCTCTGTTGGATTAAAACATGCATTATTATCATCTTTATTGGAATACTTTAAGTCCCTTCTTACGTTCGCTCTCCAAGTCAATCTCCGCCTGGACCTCTCCGAGCGAGTTCCTCACTGAGCACACGTACGTGCCGAAGTCGGTCTCCAGGGTGGGCGTGATGATGAGGGTGGAGCGGCGGCCGTGGGTCACGTGACTGTCCACGATGCGATAGTGGGTATTGCCTGAAGGGAAAAGACGTAATATTACCGTTATAATACTTGCAGTACAAAACAAAGCAGGTGACTCTGAAGTGAGTATCTACAAAGATACCGTACAGTAATGTTTCAAGGTTGAAAATTAAACCCGTCTTTCTGCTGACTCAAACTGCCACCACAAACCCGACCATAAAGTTATTTTCTCCCCCAAACTTACTGTCATTGAGCACTTTTCCGTAGAAGGTCCACTTGACCTCAAGTGGCTCAGGAACCGAAACGGCCGCGCAGTTGAGGTACGACGCCCCGCCCAGTTCGCCGAACTGCGGAGACGAGCTGGAGATGGTCGGAGGCGCGTTCATGACCACCTCGGAGGCGCGGCTCCGAACGGGAGAGAAGTCGCCGGAGGCGGCATGGCAGTAGTAAGAGCCGACAGAACCGTGGCTGAATGTCAGGCTGAGGTTTTGCTGGTTGCTCACCACCTGCAAAATGGAGCATGCACATTATTGAAACTAATGGTATTTCTTCAAACATCTGCGGGAGAGAAAAGGATGGAATTTTGAATGATGTGCATGAACTTCTCTCTTGACACTTTTGGAGCACGAAACGGGAGTCTAGAGGGGGGAAAGTGAAGCAAGGACAAGGGGAGGAGGACAAGAGAAGGGGAAAGGGAGCAGCATTAAGTGACACAAATCAGCCGTCGATCAAAGTGCTTTTTAACCATGATTCTCAGCAGAAAAAGAAAGCATGTGAATATCACGTCTGGATGGATTTCAATATTACCTCTCTTGAAGCGCCTTTGGTCCAGTAGTACTTGGCTGGAGGGTTGCTATCCACCGCACAGAAGAGATTGACGGCGTCGTGCTCAAATCCAGTCGATAGAGACAGCGGTTGGCGGGTGAACTTGGGTGGATCTGCATGAAGAATATAACATTGTACTACACGTATGTAATGTCATCTATAGCGTATTCTTACAGTTGACTTGAATCGTCCTGACCCCCGTTGCCACCCCGAGCCCATTCACCGCGCTGCACTTGACCTGTCTCCCGTGCAACTTCCTCGACACCTTGGCCACCTCAAAGTAAGAGCCAGTCTGACCAGCCTGCATCTCATCCCCAATGTACCACTTGAACCCATCGGAGTCGACCGGCGGGTTGGCGTCGGTCTGGCAGCGGAAGCCCAGCTGCTCGCCCTCGTTGGCCACGCCCGGGCGCACCGGCACCACGCTCACGCTGGGGGAGAACTGCACGTTGAAGCGGACGAGTGCAGCGCGCGCTCGACCGGCCTCGTTCCACGCCTCGCACTTGTACGTGCGGTTGTGGAGGGCGCGAGTGGGGTGCAGGGTGATGGTCGCGCGGGACGAGAAGAGCTTGCTGGAGGGCATGCGGGCGCTGGAGAATTTGGCATCGTTGATGACGTTGACTCCGTCGAACCAGCTCATCTAAAAAGATAAGAGATTTTGCCATTATTATATGCATAATTACTTTACTTCTAAACATAGAATGAAGACAAATGACTTTCCCCCTCGTTGTTGGCCTTGTCTGCTTCTTCAGGTGCGCGTTATCTCCGGTCCCCCATCTCTCTTGTCTGCTCGACTAGCTTTCTGTGTTGATCGCCATCTAAATGCCATTAGAAACGCCATTAAGGCTAATCTCAGCGCCATCTTCGCGAGAGTAGATTGAGCGCACCCCATTTTTGCCACCCTGGCGTAAGAAGAAGAGCAAGAGCTATTATCGCGACCCCAAAGAAGAAAGAAAGAGAAACAACATTCCAGCCCGTGTGCTTTCGATGATTATACGCCGATATACCAAAGAAGGAGAAGAAGGCTGCTATCTCGTGGAAAGTGAAAAAATAACCCCTTGCTTATATATCACATGTGCATGAGCTCCGTTCTTCTTGCAAGCGAAGCAAGTTTGAAGCTCTTGCTGCTCCGATTTCCCGGCGTCAAATCTCACCCAATCCGTCGCGCGGAGACAAAAATATTTTTGTTGTTTTTGTTGCTTCGTCGCAGTCACTATTTCATCGTTTTTATCTCTGGGGTGCATTGACTTCTTAACTCTATCTCCTTTCCTTCTTCTTCTTCCAACTGGACTGCTTAAAGCTCTTTTTACGACCTCTGCTAGGCCTAATCCTGTCCCCCTTGGGTAACATTTATTTGAACCTGGTGAGAGCGACCTCGACACGGAGCTCAAATGTATCAAGATATGTCAGGAGTGTAAGCCAGTAATGGTAACTCCATTTCAAAATGGAGATCCTAATTTGTCCCTTTGAGAGGTAGTTAGACTGTTACAGAACAAGAAGTCAAGTACCACAAATATGACGATTGTTCTCTCTTAACCCCAAATTTGATCAAATAATATCCATCAGAAATAAAAGTAACATAGCCATCAATATGGAATACACAATATACTTTAATATAATAATACTCACGTCTGGTGCCGGCTTGGCCCCACCCGCCGCACACGTGACCTTGACATCCCTGTTCTCGACGACCTTGAGCACGGCCTCACCCTCCTGGATGACGGGGTTCTCCGGCGGCACGTAGACGGACACGGTGGCGGCCCGCGACCGGATCGGCATCTCCTGCGCCACCTGGCACTCGTACACGTCGTCATCCTCCAGGCGGACGTCGCGAATCTGGAGGTCCCAATCGGCTGAAAAGAGAGATAAAGATTGTACTTTAATGCCAAGAGTAGCTGATATACGGTTATTGCTTCTTCTTCATCTGCAGTTGCAGTTGCCGTGTGAGTCTGTTAAAAAATAGGTTGTCTCGCTTTTTCCTCCCAGACGAGTTCAAAAGATCGGGTTTCAATCAGGGGGATTATCCGAAGGGAAAATAGGAGAAAAATCTCTTTGATCCAATTGCAATCTTATATTTGTAATCATTTTGCAAGTGAAATCCAAGACGAAGTATATCAAAATAAATCGATAATTCGTGCAACATACTGCGGAATTTAGCAACGAAGAATTCATGAATATTTTTCAATGACAAATTTCCACCGCTTTATAATTCGAGCGCGTATTTTCTTAGTCAGCAAAAGATTGAAACTTCAATCAGCTCCTGCTTTTCTTTATTTTTGCTCTCCTCCTTTCAAGTGCAGATATGATTTTTGAGGTGTGAGATTGCGTCTGTCAGCAGAAAATAGAAGCAACGCAGAAATCTCTATTCACCCGCAAACATATAAATAATCATACGCTGCTTAAAAGGGTGTCATTACTCAACGTTGTCATTGATGGCGAATCATGAGAGCTTTTGATATTCACGAGAAGGCTCAAATTCCATTTCAAATATACAAAGAGAAGAATGTTCAGTGAGAGGAGAAGAGAGCTGCCAACCTTTTAGAAGAACAGCTCATTCAGTTTTACTACACTGGCTACCGTTAGAAAGCAGGGTTGCCGGATTGAGTCAAATTCCCATAATAAGAAGCTTTTCCCAATATAAAATGTAGACATAACTCTTGACGAAGATGGCAACCCTATCCTCGGCTTCTGTCCCTCTTTTCCGTGCAAATGTGGGAAATTCTTCTCTCAATGTTTATGTGAACTCGCTCTCTTTCCCAATAAGACCTTCTGCTCTCTTCAAAATATAGAGTGATCATCGTTTGGGGTCACACATCATAGAGAGAAAAGAAGATGCAGAACTGACTCTATTATCGTTAGCAGACGACATATAAATATGCTGAATAAATATACAAACAGCTTTAAGCAGCACTGTGGGAATTAAGAGAAGAAAACGTCTCGGCATTTAGCGTAAATGGATGTTATTCCTAGCCGAGCTATTTCTTCTAGACGTCCCACTGCGTGCGGTCTTTATAAAAAGCCTCCGAGGAGACTTTAGTTGTTTTGTATAAAAAGAGACCCCACATCGACACGGGATAAATCTTCTTGGCTTTCGTCGGCGTTTCCGGCACGGAGCTACTACTTCTATTACATCTTCATGTCAATGGTTTCCGGCCTTGTCGTACATACGTCTACATGATGGCGTCATATTCGGAAGCATTTGTCGCGCCAGGAATAACACATTGTAAATAAGTAAGTGCGAAGAAGACAATGTCGGGTCTTGTTTAAGAATTGTTGTGAGGGATTGACAACAACAGCTGACCGCTGAATGAAGAAGCTCTCTCATAAAAAGTTGTTAAGACTCTCTCTCACACACATTCAGTGAGAACGAAGAAGAAGAAGAAAAGTTCTTCCACCAGGAAATAGAAAAGGAAATGCTCTCTGAATCACAACTACGGCCGACTTGTTCGATGTTTAGCCATATCCCAGGAGTCTCATTGTTTGCTGGCTTCTTCCTCCTCTTACATGAACTTGAACAAATGTTACCTCCAAGCAGCTTCTTTTATGACCGTTATACGAGAGTAGCACGAAGGGTAATGAAATTAAAGGTGCAAAAGAAGAAGGAAAACAATCTTGACTGCTCTATTTATGAGGCTTCATTGAAAATAGCTCCATGTGCACATAAGGAAAAGTGAAAGCTTTTTGTCCGTCTAAGACTTCATCCAAGCGGCGAGACGTTGTTGCTATCATTATTCCTGAAAGCCAGCTTTCATAATTCATGCAGTCTTAAAATTACACTCGTCCTAATTGTAAGAAAGTCAAAGTTGCTCCTCCTCTAATGGAAGATTGCGATCAGTCCGATTGACGTCCCAGATAAATAACCGTCCGGCTTTTTACAACAAGGAGGAAGCAAAAAGATTGCCAGAGGGGGTCAGCAGCATTTTTGGTTCCTTAATGAGGCCGAGCAGGTCTGGTGGAACATGGCTCGTACTAATTGCTTTCTTCGGAGCAAGGCCATCATTATGATCATCTGACTTTAACCGATCCCTCTTACAAACATTGAAGAAAGGACAAAAAACGACCTTTGAAAGCTTCCTGTTGGAAAATGTGAGCGGTAGATTGTCTTTTTTGGATATTGAGAGTCTTTATGGAGGAAATGGCAACAATGGCGAAGTAGCGTTCATTGCCCTCCGGCTATTTAAAAGAGGAAGTCAGACATCATGTCGAAGAAGGGCTTTTCTGGCAAAAGTGGCGCGATGATCGTCGTCATCCGTTTACGTTGATTAAACAGGACACAAGTTGAGATCGCTGACGTCTCTCTCTCAGATCTGAGGGTTCCCAAGGCTTATTCTGTTGCCTGTCGCGAGCTGGATTCATTGGGTTTAGGCACGCGACGAAAGAAAGAATAAAACATACAAGAAAGACATTCGGGATTATTATGCTGGCAGCACACAAATAAATGATGACTTGGGAGGGAGGGAAGAAAAGCGGATTGCTCTGCGTTTAATCTCTGGTGATCAAGGCTACAAAGAAAGAAAAGTCATCCATTTTTGGCGATGTTTGCTGTCACCCAAAGCAGGCTCTTCTTTTTGTCTTAAGCATCTTTTCACGTGACCGGCTCTCATTGATTACGGCTGGCTTGCAATCACCATTTGTGGAAGAGAAACGAGAGTGCATCTGCATTAATGAGGCAACCTGTTTTGGCCGCTTGGTGGCGGATCCACCCCCTTCAGAGCTCAGGCCCTCTTCTACGCCACAAAGAATGCATGTAAGGATCACCCCTCTCGTGCTCCTCCCCTCAATTAAGGCCACAGAAGAGAAAGCACTTGTAGGCGGAGAGTCAGCTTGGCAGGATGGAACATGTCACTTTTAATTGAGGCCGACAAATAGCATCAGCATTTTGATATGCAAAAAACGATGCCGTTTTGCTGCCGACACATTACTACTGCAGCAGGACGAGGCACGGACAAAAACAGGGAAAGTGGCAGTCATTTATTCCCCCTCTTGTTTTAGAGGTCTGCAAAAAATATAAGGACGGACGGCCGACCGACCGACGGTTGTATGTACTTAAAAAGTGAAGGCAAGGGCTTAAAAAATGTATACTCTGCGCTGTTGAAATTATGTCTTCTTTCTTTTTCTCCCTTTTCTCTCATGTGCAGGAATTAGGATTCGAATTTGTCCGCGCTGACATTTTCCCTGGGAAATTATGACCAACTTTTGGTGCGGGAAAAAGCTCTTGATGCTGCTAGATTAGGATGCAATTTTAACACGACTTGAGCCCCAAAGGAGGGCTCAAATAAAAAGTAATTTACTGTTTGTGTATAAACGATACAAGTGTTGTTGGCCTAATAAAACGCTCTCGGTGTGTTTATTTACAGCATTTTATACAACTTCTTCTTCTTCTCTCAATATATAATGCCATTATATGAGAACGAAATTTAGACTGCTCTGTCGGGCCATAAAAGGTTGTGGGGGAAATTGAGACTTGGAGGATTTTGCACGAACACATCTGAATTGTTGTTACAAGACTAACATTCTTTGCTTCTCATCTTTCCAATACGAAATGTTGAAATGCTCGTGTAAATCTAAATGGCATACTTGTCAGTTGCATTAATTTTAATGTTCTGTTTTCTGTTTAAAAACTGCATTGCAGTTCAAAGACATTATTTAAGCAGGGAACAGATGATTGCAGAGTGAGCAGCAGAAACAAAAGAAATGGGGAAGAAGGTGAATCACCTTCATGGAGTATGTAAAAAAGGGAAATTAAGGAAGAATTTCGTGGAAAACAGAACAAGCCGTATATTCTTCTAATGTCTCTTGGAGAAGGAAGGAGGAGGAGGAGGAGGGGTCTATAAATTCTTGTCGAGTGTCACTGTATGTGAAGAGCTGAGCCTTAAACGGATACAAGGTGCAAGGCAATAGTCACCAGCAAGGTGAAGTAAAGCACTGCCCGTTTAAAGCTGAGGCAGTAAAGAAGCAAAGAGCTGCTGCTTCAAGGGCAAGAATTTAAAAATCAAAGAAAAATTCCTCTGCACACTACGACTCGTACGTTTTAAGAGAAAGGAAAAGTCGAAAAAAAGCTCTTACCAGACCTCAAAATGTGCCCCTGGAAAACCAGCTCTAATTAGAGAGCAAAAAGCGGAAATTCAATACACCTCAAAGCAGCAGAGTCGTAGTTTTTGTTTTGTTCCCTCTCCGTTCTTGACTGAATTGGCGTAACTTTTTAGTGCATTTTCTCCGTTTCATTCCTTGCGGCTCTCCCGTTTTTCTCCTATCGGCGACGCCGTATCATCAGCAAGGCCAAATAAAAACTTTTTAAACGTTTTTACCTTTTATATAATTTTCTCTTTATACTTTTTAGGAGACAGAAATGGCTCAAATTTCGTCTGGGCAGAGACAAGAAGTGAGGGAAGCACAGTCTGTGTGCAACATACAGCAGAAGTTCTTCCTCGGCCTTTATATAATAGCCGCTTTTTACGTGACTTTCCTTCCTCTTCTATTGCCTTCGTATCAACTTACGTTCGGCGGCAAAAATAGTGACAGGAGTTCCCAAGTCTTCTCTTCCTTTGTGTGTCCCTGTGACTTTGTGTATTTCTTCACACCCATAGCGAGTCAGGCTTGGCTGCGTTTTTTGTCAGGAGAAATTGATTTTCTTCCCTCTTTTCACTGCAAAAGTTCATTAAAATGGAGTCATTGTCCGATGACAGTTGCTTTTTGTCGGAAGTGAAAAACGACGACGCTGAAATGCCAATCCAACGATGTATTAAGACAGCAGCAGCACATCCGTGGGTGAAAAAGGGGTCAAGAACTGTTGATAGCCATCGTTTAGGAACGAAACTCCGTCTTTTTATGAACACATGACACGACGACGGCAATCCAATCTTTTGAGCAATGAAAACCCTCTCACAGCTGGACATCCCTCTTTCTCTCTCTCTCTCTTTCCCATGGGACATCATCCACCCACCCACCGATCGGTCAGTCTCCCGAAAAAGTTTCTCCCCCGTTCCCGTGTTATTCCTCATATTCTTCTTCTCTCCTCCAAGAGCGGGCGGGTGGCGCCAAACACATTTTCAATTTGTGCTCTAGGTGAAATTTCCGAGGGAGAACTTTTGTTTTTAGAAAAACGCTGCGGTCGCAAAAACAACAAGATTTTGCCTCTTCTTCCAACTCCCCCTCCTACGTGGACGCTCCAAAATTATATGAAAAATAATATAAGCGCGATGTTGTCGGGGTCGGGAAAAGTTTTCGGACCTTCCTGGTGGCGGCAGCTGGAGACAACTGGTGCAAAATAAAGTGCTGCTGCTAAGCAGACGACAACTTTAGAGCTATGTTTAGGAAGGTGTTGACATCTCTTTGACCTTGCAATTTGCGGATCAATTCTTCTTTATAATTAGTTTTCGTTACATGCTCGAGTTAATTAATTAAGAGAGCGGCAATATAAACAAATGTTGTCCTCAGTAAGCAAAATAATGCTAAATCTGCAATGCAGATTATTCTTGCTTTCACATTCCGTCTGAGCAGGAAACATAAAACTCAAGCAAAAAATATCGGGGCAGAAAAATGTTGCAACTTGTGAGCCTTTAATCTGACCTAGAAAGGGAATAAAAACAACGTATCCGTGTACAACAAATATAAAATAAAGAAGCGGTTATATACATATTTGATCAAGAAGAATGTATACTATTCATTTAAGCCTTCCTTTTTCTCCTGTATTATTTAGAACGTTCAATTGTGGTCTAATCGTGACCTCAATATCAGACTTTCCCAGACACAAATAAAACCAGATTGAAACATTAGAAAGGCCCTCATTAATTGATTTCTTACATACACTCTGGAATGATGGAAGCAAAATTATCGATTCCCATATCTGTATTGTAAATCTATACATATCCCTGCTTTTTTCAGATGTACTAAAAGCTCTCTCCAAATTTCATGGTTAGCTAACGGAGGACCCGTCTAGAGAGATACGTAAAATATAGAGTTCTACCTTCTCTTTGCTTTTACTTATTTATACTCAAATTAGGAAACATATTCTTTCCCTGCTTATTTCCCCCTTTTCTTCTTCCTTAACTGGCACTTTGAAGACGGAGGCGTGGTTTTCAGAAGAGAAGTTATTCCCAGAGTAAAAATAAGTAAGAACAATAACAAGAAGAAGTCGGAAGGGGTTGCGTTGCGGGAGGAGGAGGTCAATATATGAGGCACACGCACACTCAATGTTTGGGGGTGAAAATGGCTGCAATGCAGAGGACAATAAAACCCATTTCTTTCATTAAAAAGTGTGCCGTGATATTTGTCGTCGCCAGAGATGTCGAGATATACATCTGGGGGAGGAGGAGGGATCCTCCAACGTGGTGGCATTATTAAAGCTTTAGCGGATTAGCCTGCTTTTTAATAAGGACGACGACGGAAGTGAAAAGGAGATAATATGTAAATGAAATCTGGGCCACCAGAGTTCTTCTCGTCTTAATCCCAAGCAAGTCACTATTATCTCTCTGTGTTGTTACTGCTAACGAAGTTGGACTTATTTAGCGCTTAGCAAACACCCTCCTCCTTCCCTCGTACCCTCGTTTCTCTTCTCACATCTACTTAGCCTTTTTCCGACTTTCTTACTTTACTTTAGAATCTTCTTCCCTCCCTTGGGCAACTAATGCCGCTACTATTACTACTATCCTCACCCTTGAGCATTGCTCTCTTCTCTTGACAAAAAGTCACTACTTAATTTCATGCCTACTGAAAAAAGGGAGAAGGGGTGTTTATGCATTACATTGACTGTTCTAATACGTCGAAATAAATAAGAATACAGCAAATCAATAAGGAATGGGAAATAGGTATATTTGTGTTTGTAAAGTAATTCTAAAAGTATATGTAAAGAGTAACTTCCCAGTGCCTAAAAAGACTTTTGCTATCCTTGCATGTTGTTTATACGTCGTAATCAAGTCGGCAGCAAAGAGAGAAGAAAGTTGCTTCTCATGAACTCGCTTTTATTTTTCCAGGAGACAAAATAGTAAACAATGCTTTTAAACTGGCTTGCAGTATGAACAAGAAAATGAACCCGTTTTTGCACGTTGTTAGTGAAGCGAGAAAAGTGGCGCCAGCGGCATTCAATTATTTTAATTCAAAATAAATAGCGCTTAATTGTAATTTAGTCTTAAAAGTCCGTCCAGACACGAGCTTCGATTTACTATTTCAGCATCGACCTAGATAGATAAGCAAAGCCACTTTATTTGAATCTTGATCCCGTGCAAATTCCCCTTAAATCTTTTCATTGGGGCAAATTACTCTTTGAAACACATGTCCTTACACAAGCACACGCCGTTTGCGGCGAGGGAGGAATTGACCGCAGCAGGGCTGAGAAGAAATTCGCCTTTCCAGAGACTAGTACGTGCATGTCAGTCATGAAAAGGAATTTGTATATCAAGGGGAAAGTATAATAATATCAAGAAGAGCTTCTTCTTCTCTTATTCCTCTTCCTTGGAGGAGGGAGAAATGAGAGTTTAGCATGCAAACACAGGAAGAACGACCTTCGTATTGCTCTCATTTTGCAAAAATCTACTATTAAGAGAAACTTCTACTACGACTCTCTTGTTCCCCCTCTTCGTATCTAGTCGCCTTAACCTAAATAGTTAAGGAAACAAGCGCTTTGGAATATAATGGTATAAATTTAACACAGTGAAAGCTAATCTTTGGTTTGAAACCGCACTCACGGAGAAGAAGATCCGAAAATGACTGCGACCCCGATTTCAAGAAATTGAAAGCAAACTTTTGCTTTTTCATTAAATCTAGAGGGACGACAAGAGAGGGTGAAATGACTGAAAGCAGGACGAGATTCAACTCCTCAAGAGGGTGAAAGAAGCACTTTTTAATTCTCTCCCGGGAGATGAACGCATCTAATCCAGAGAGTAGCCCTGGAGTTGCGACAGAAATGCCATGTTTGTCCCTGGTAAGAGAATAAAAACATATTCCGTGCGGAAGAGAGGAAAACGATTTGGGATTGATGAGACCTCGTTCGGAGAATTTTGCTCAGAAAGGGGTGCCATTGCTTTTGCATGGAGGTCCAACTTGGTATAAACAGTACATGGACATTGCCAAGAAATTCTTCATTGCATACAATTTTTATGACACTTTTCATAATAAAGCACATCCCTACTTTGAATGTCCGTTTAGCGTTTTTAAGGAGAAATCGTAGAAAGGGTAAAACAGGTGTCTCCCTTTCCTCCCTCTACCCTTTACTCAAAGATTGGAAAACAAACAACCCCCTTGATATGTCGTAAGAAAATGGAGAATATCCGAACTTTTCTTATTTCGTGACAGCCCAGTCAGCACAACTCGCTAAGGCCAGTATTAGAGCTTCTTTCTCTTCTATCAACCATTGCATGGGGGAAACCCAAAAAAGTATAAAAATAACTGAAGGCGTATGAGAGAAAAATGGTGTTGTGAGATGGGGAGAAAGCAAATATAACGCCATTGGAGGAAGATGAAAGAAAGGGGAGAAATGTGCTTATAATGCAGTCTCCTGAGCTGCTGCTGCTGGACAAGAGACTTTTTCTATATTGGGAACAGCGTCCGATAACAAATGCAATACATGCAAAAATGTGAGGAGGAAAATTCATGTAAATGGGGTGAATGACACGACATTCTTTTACCAAACTTTTGTTGCCAAAGTATAGATTACAGACGTTTTAACAAGCGCGTTGTTATTCAGTCTTGGAGTCATTAAAATTAGCTTGCCCATGACATTTAACGTCTCAAGAAGGGAGAAGAGACACGCTTCAACTAGAATAACAACGGGTTAAAAACGAACGAAGAATATTATTAGGAACTCTTTTTTTAGGAGTAGAGGGCCAGTTTTGTCAGACGGGCGACGTCAAAATGTCGACTTTAAAAAAGTCTTAAATTAGGCTGGGAGGCCCAATTTGTCACAAAGATTTTTAATGAGCGGATATTTGAAAACTTGAAAGACAATGAAAACATAACCCTGGATTGTGTCCGTACCAGAAATTCATGCCTGCCACTGTCACGTGATTTGACCTCCCAGGGTGCGAAGTGAAGGAAAAACAAAAGCTGAGGTGTAAAAAGCGTCTAGACGCAATTCTTTGAAGCACAAAAAGGGAAGTAAATCCGAACAATAGAGGGGAGATTTCCGCATTTTTCAACCCAGTTTCCATTCAAAGGGATATATTGTATGCATCACAAAAACCTCCTTTCTAACGCGATCTGAACATGCACAGAGACCAGAGGGGCTGATTTCAACCGCACTGCTGCTCTCTTCGGAGAAGAAGTATTTCTCCCATATTTCAGAACAGATCAAAACCCCAAATGCCTTTGAACTTTTGCTCAACCCTCTCTGCAGTTATCTCAACATGTGGGTAGGATGGAAAAGGAGGGAAGGGGAGAGTAAGAGAATAGGAGAAGATTTTCTTGTTTTCTTTTCATAAAATGCCTCCTCACACCACTTATCATTGTGTGCAACCCTCTCTCGACGATTTTAACAGCTCTTAAAAGAGCCGATAATGGCCGAAATGAATGAGGAACATCACTCGCTAATGGGACCGCTATCCCGGTCATAAGATAAACAAATGTAATTTGGAAGTACCCCAATTACGCCTAGATCGTCGTTCATTCTCCATTAGATTAATTTCTACAGAAAACGTGAATGGGAAATTGCACGGGAGGTCAGCAGCAGAAGACAAATGTGATCTTGCAGTGAGACTAACTACTAGTGTTTCAACCCCATCTCCAGAGCATGTGTTCGGTGTCTTCTCGCCATGAAAGCAGCTGGCTCAGTTCTCGCTCCCCCAAAGTTCACCCAGAGACAATCGGGAGAGATTCAGTTAGGAGGAATTAAGAAAGGGGGAGAAGGGGATGTGTGATCAGACATATGGTACGAAAAGGAGAACTGCTAGGTCGTGCGGCCAATAAATATTCGTCTCGAGTACTCCAGTCATTAACATAAAACGGGTACAACGACGTGCACATAAAACAATTAAGATTACATCCGTCGTATAGTAATCAACTTACTTTGGAAGTTCTCTGCAATCATGGAGTATCTGTCCCATGCGTCGAGGGACCTGTTGGCACCCAGCCCGAAGCTGCCCTTGGTCCACTGCGGCTGCACACCGGGCGGCAGGTTCTCCACACGGCACGGCAGCACGATGCGCCTGCCCAGGAACGTCGTCACGTTCTGCGGCTGCAGGCTGAAGAAGGCGCGCCCGTCGTCGTTGGGCGAGTACGCGGCGGCGCCTGACGTCATCAGGCAGAGAAACAGCGCGCTCTGTAACCGGGCCATCGTGGTTTGCTGTGTCTGTAGTATCCTGGCCTTATTCCTCTCAGCGCCAAGGCTAAACCACTTGCACTGCACAGGGGAGATAACGCTCTTAACACCGATTATCGGCGGTGTCACGCACTAAACTTTTCCCTTCCTTCTTTCCTCCTTTAAGGCCGCTTTATTCGAGGAATTTGCGGCCTTTTTCTTCGGATAAGTCCTTTCAATCCAGCCCAGGAGAGGAAGGAAAGTTTCTTTTCTGGAGAGGGCGACGACAAATTGGCCGAAGGGTGAATCCCCTGATCCGTCGCCTAGAGCGTCCGACAGCCAGCGATCCCACTCCACGAATATCTGTAAAAGAAAGATAATGAAATGATCAAGATTAGACAGTTGCCTTTTTTATTGAGGTAAATATTCCCAGACAGTAATAAAATTATTGTTTAAAGCATGCAGACTGCCTTATTGCCGTTATTTCATTTCTGGCTGGCCAGTTTGGTTCATTTCCTGCCGACATAAAAAGAGGGAGAGAAGAGATTCATTCGCAAGGTAAAGTCCCAGATATAAAATAAGAGAGGTACGCAGCCTTAAGGGGTCGTCTGTCTTTGTGCATGTAGAAAAGGCCCTTATAACAATAAAAAGTTCCTTCATGATGAAGGTCTTGCTTGCTTTTTAAAGAGCTTCTAAGACCCCACTGGGAGGAAAGACGTAAAATGACACCCCAGGCCCAACGTACGCTTTTTATGCAGCAGTCAGACTTCATCATGTTATTATACTACACGGATTCTTGGCCTTTTTGTGTTGACTTGCGTCTGTCAAGACTTCGTTGTTGTTTGATCTCGTTGGCACATTGAATTCTCTTTTTAACCGAGGCTCTTTTTTGCACCCGCCTTGATCAATATAGAGAGAAAGAAAAACTGGGCGAATAAGAAACGAAGTCCGGCGGCTGTCAGAAATGGAAGTTGACGGAAGAAGAAGAAGACCTAGATTGATTTCAAATCAGGGTTGCCGTTTTCTTACAAATGTGTATTAAGTCCATCCAACAATATTGGTAACAATTCATTTATAAAATCGTTTTCCTGTCAACCCTTTCCTTTAAAGTTCCAGACGCACTTTTTCATCATACTCCTCTTTTTTTGTTGTAACCGCGATCGAAAGAACAAAAAGATAAAAACCCGGAAATTCCCTTTCTTCAATTTCTGCTTGGCTAAGCAATCCCCACATGTGTTATTATTGTTTGTAATAAAAAGGAGAGCTTTCCTTCTTTGGATCAATCACACATCTAGCGTGCAAAACTTGCGGATGATATTAAGTCAAGGAAAAGGAATGGCAAAAAAACAATAGGAGCAAGAAACGAGTGATTGCATGCTCGCTGTGAATAACACAGTTTATTATTATTTGTGGAAGAGAAAGGGAAGAATAAATGGGGGTTAATTTGGCCCTGACGGACCCAAGCTGGAACTGCGGTCATACCGACGAATTACGATTACACATGCCGATATGAATTGGGGTCAGCAGAGGATATTTCGGGAACAATACACATCCTCCTATCCATGAAGACATTATCGCTCACAACTCCAGATCCCTTTCCACAGATTATGCAGATTGTGACCGATTTTTAACCCTATTCCGTATTGGTGGAAAAAAGTGAAAGGAATATGGAATTAATCTGAATGGGGGAACGTCTTTAATCCGCACTCTGGAACACTTCCTCTTTCTTTCTTTCTTGTTCGATCAAGCTGTCTTGCAAGATCTAGAGTAAGTCAAGGCGAACCGCCTACACAGCCTTCTGTCATAAACATACTTATGCACACTCGCTCGCTCTCTAAGCTCTCTGTACACATTTAATCTCACAAAGGAGGGTGAACTGCCTTTGAGTTGTCCTGTCATATTTCTAATAACTCCCAAGGGAACGTGGAGAGAAAATGTACTACAAACTTTAAAACTCTTAACGGGATTAACGGCTTTAAAGACATTTTTGGTGAATTATTTTCGCACTCCCTACATTTTGAAGGCACGTGCCGCTGCTCTGCAGGGGATTATAATATAAATGGCTTCTTTCCTCTCTTGAGTTATTTGATCTCCAGCGACAAATATCCGACATGGCTTCACGACCTTCATGTATAATAAAACATTACGTTAGATCTGCCGACAGATTTGCCGATTTCAGCTTCTTTTTGCCCTTTGATTGGGACATGTATCATCTTCATCATTGGCTTTTAAGGGAGAAGAAGAAAGTCAATAGTTTTTGCTGTTGCTTCTTTTCTGCTTCATTGGGAAAAAGCGATTTACTTCTTCTTCAGCTTCAGTTGAGAGAGAGAGAGAGAAGGAAACAAGATGTCAAAGAAATATGAGGGAGAGAAATCATGTCTTTTAAGAAGGGAGCAGAAAAGTGAAGTAAAAGTGAGGCAGCAGCAGGAATCCGTTCAATTTGAGCTCGTTTCGGGAGCATTGATTTGCAGCCAAGTGATTTTGCAAGGCAGAGCAAAACGATTAACGTTGGATTTAAGCTAGGCACAGAAACTCTTTGAAGTGCTCATGCAGCAATGCTTGCTTACTCCCAGTGCAGTGGCAGCCATGCACAAGTTTGATTATTGATACAAATTACCACATATTGCAATATTGAAAGACGAGCATTTCCTCGCATCCTCTTACTATTAAATGCTATGTCCAGACCCCAAGACTATTTGCATAACGTAGTTTGCATGTACAAAGCTTTATATACAGAGCGTTAGTGGTATGTACTATCATCTATGAAGTGTAGTAGTCTGCATTTAACCATTATAATGGTAGTATAATGGTTTAATATGCATTATTGCATGGCATCTTGTCATTTAGTCATTACAATGTACAATGTTCAATATTTCTGGCTTGGCGTTCCATGAGACCACTACTCACTTTAGAGCTTCTTCGATCCACTCCAGCCGGATTCGATTTCGCCGGTGAATTTCGGCTGAGTTCGTCCCGGCGCCAGACCCAGAATTTGGTCCGTAAGAAGCAGAGTGTTGTTTGAAGTGCGTCACTTCCAAACAGTCTCTTGACGCACAGGCGGCATCGAAGGCACCGATTCGGATCACTTTAGCACGAGATCGTCCATAACGGACCACTTTCAGTTTGGATTCACTTTGGAACTTCTTCCTTTTGTTATTCTGTACGCGTGGTTCTGGAGAAATGTAAACAAAACTTGACGACTCTGGCTCAGGCCTCGGGCAACCGGCGCCAGTGGGAACTCAGCTGAGGGCAAGTGCTCAAGAATTCGAGCTGAGCGAGTTCGATTATTTTTCGCCGCTTCTTTCTTTTTCTCGTTCGGCTCTCGAGGGGAAACTGAGTCAAAAGTTCAGATCGGACTGAGTAGAGAGAAAGAAAGAGAGAAAGAAGCCGGCCACGCCGAGAAAGAAGAGGAGAAAGACGACGAAAGACGAAGCGAAGGGAATGGCTTTCGCGCGCGCTTATCATAGAAACACCGTATAAGGCAGATCATAATAGTTTAATTACTCTTAACTAAGTACTTCTAATAATAATAATAATCCATCACTTTGATCCATACACAATAAGGACGGTTTAAATTTTGCTATCAGTTTTAATTTGACTATGCCATCATTACCATGCATGCCATGACAAGTCGTGGAACACGGGCATAAAGCTTATTTTTCGAGTCTTCCATGGACAGTGAACTGTAACTACTCTACTGTCCATGGACTAATCCGTGCATAAAGCCTTTAGATATATTTCTAAGTTCTAATCACTGAGATATATGGTTTATATATTTCTTTGGTGCTAATCGACATTTTATAACAGAAAACACTTCGGTGTTATTTACCTCATTGGCGTATTATATTCAGAAGCTAAATAGATCATTAGTTTTAAGATCAATTTCAAAGGGGCGAGCCTAATTTCAACGAAAAACGAATAGCCATCATCAACAAACCACCGAGAGAATGATGCCTTTGTAAGAATATTCGCCATTAATAATGCACATAAAATACCCCTTAACTTTGTTTCACATAAAAGCGCACTACACCAATTCCCTATAATTATCATAATCCTTTCTTTGTTTTCGTGAGTTGTGACCCTTCCTTCCCCATACCGGGAGAGCGGAACATTTTGAGACTAAAAGTAGTCTTCCATATTTTGCTTCTGAGGTGTCTAGGCAACTTTTTAGCTGTATGTGTAATATGTTTCACTTAAAATGAGTCACTTTTGCTTCAAAACAATATTTCTATGATCCTCCATATTTTCTACACACTCAATTCAAAAAAGTTGCCCAAAAAAGTCCGCGCGTTTTATGTAGTAAGGATTTTTGACCAAATTTGGCCAAATATGTACATTTCATTCGATAAAATATGTATATGTGGTTAGTTTGGAGCCAAAATTTAGTCATTAATGCAGTTTTTTATGCTGGTTGCGGTGAAAATGTCAAATGTCACATTTAAGTTACTTTACTGCCAGCAAGGGGCTATTTTTGCATATTCACGAGCCCCCATATTTTTACAATTGGTCTAAAACCCTAGTATTGTTTTAAAATTAGGAAGAAATTATTGAAGTGCTAAATTAACAGGCTTAACAGCTTTGCATTGAGTTGAAATATACATGAAAACCATAAATGACAGACATTTTAAGCATTAAATATGTCATATGTGGACTTTGCCCTAAAAAGTCTCAAAATTTTCCGCTCACCCGGTATTCCGTTCAGAATCAATAAATCAAACAATCAATCTGTTTTCCACCAGGGGGCGCTGCAAAAAGGCTGCTCAAATTTGACACAATGTGTCCCTAGATGGCGCCTAAGTGCCCAGCATAAAATATGTATTGTTTTTGTCATTTTTAGCAAGTCATATCCCAACTATATGTTTTAAATATACTTTCAGAAAGTTCTATGCACCCTAATACACATATTCATCACATTAATTGTATTATTTAGGTATATATACTTTAATTATATGAGAATATGCGTTAACTATAAAACATCTCTCCATAGTGAAAGTATACACTTTTGAGTTTTATTCTTTTGATAATCTCAGAGCTACATATCCATTATATGAAAAACTCAAAGATGTTTGATTCAATTTGTGAGCAGCCTTTTAGCCCTGCCCTCTATTGGTGATTTTCAAGGCAGTATTTCAATGGTTCAAATTTATGACTTATACAAATTTTGCTTGGAAACTGACACCGACAAAATCTTCTTTCTGGAACCCCTGGGACGAGGGTAATTTTTGCTTTTCCAACAGACGACATAGAATTGACAGCTGTACATCGGCAATCTTTTGGTTGCTCAGCTCTGAGTACCCACTATTTATATGAAACTCAGTGCTGAGAAACCAATAGATTGCCGCTGTACAGCGGTTCTTCTCTATGTCGTCTGTTTGGGACATAAAGCCATATCATGAACAAAGCTTTGATGAGTCAATAAGGGCAAATTTCAAAGCCAATTGCCAAGTAAATGGAACAGTGCTTACTAAAAGTTAGTAACTGCAATCTTCTTTCTAGAACTGTAAACCATGTCAACTCACTCCAATTTGTGCCAGGATAAATGACAAAATAGATAAGTGAGGGTAAAAGTCATTGGCTAAGTGTCTTGCTACAAGCTTGTAGAGACGTGCGGGTCCGGGATTTTCAGGCGGATCCGGATCCGGGTCCAGCAATACTGCCAGCTAGTTTTTCTTGCAGGAATCTATAAGGATTTTTTTGTTTTTCTTGTGAGTGCACCTGAGACATCCTTCTGACAGGATATACTTCAGGCTAGAGCGGACAATTTTTTCTAGCTTTTATATATCAATTTCCGTGATGTGCGGTATCTTAGGCAACAAAGTAAAGCTGCCCTTAAGTACGTACTAACGTAACTAGTAAGTACAAAGACTCTAACTTTTGAACCGCTTTATGCATGTTTACACTTTAAAAAGCTACACATTGCCCTCTTCATAATCTAGCTAGCTACGTTATGTTATGCATGTATATATCTTCCATCTGTTACGCAAAACCCAGGACCAAGGTCTTAATATAACAATATTGCAATATTTTTTGATGCCACCACGTAGTTTAGTAGCTCAATGGGCCCATCTTAGGTTACAAACTGAGCCTTAGCTGAGGCTGAGTGCTTTTGTAAACATATTCCACAAATGCACAAAACAGTTTTAGGCCTTTAATGCAATTTTCAGAACTTGCTAAACATGACTTTTCGAAAAGTGCGTATCACCAGTCCTCCGGTGCGGTGCGTATCGGCGGAGCCTTCTCCGTCCCTGTTGCTCCTAACCCTTTGGAGATACGAACATTCATATTAAGTAAATAAATTATCCTTGTGGCCGTTTTAGTCCCCCTGAAAGTTTTAAGTCCAATCCGGCACATACAGTCGATT